>JARUPZ010001403.1:0-21031 GCA_031213475.1 Nereocystis luetkeana
ATACGTAGTCGAGTCTTCGTACCAGTACTGGTCGCCGCATGTCGTGACCCGGCCTTGAATTTCTGCCGTGGTTGTAGTTCGTGGTTACCCAAGACCCCCAGTAACTCCCAGTGATGACTGATCGTTCCATGGGAGGGAACATTTTGTTTCGCTTCGCGCCTTTGTTCGAGACCGGTTACTCGTAGCAAGGACCGAAGGCTCTTGGGAGGGGGGGAGGATACCCACATAATTAATCCGGCTGGTGTCCCCACGTCGTATCTACTGTGGGCTGGAGGTTGGTGGTAGTACTGTATCCTAGGTAGGTGCTAGTCCACGAGTAGGAGGATGGTCGTTGTGGATCCTTGAAGATACGTAGTCGAGTCTTCGTACCAGTACTGGTCGCCGCATGTCGTGACCCGGCCTTGAATTTCTGCCGTGGTTGTAGTTCGTGGTTACCCAAGACCACCAGTAACTCCCAGTGATGACTGATCGTTCCATGGGAGGGAACATTTTGTTTCGCTTCGCGTCTTTTTTCGAGACCGGTCACTCGTAGCAAGGAACGAAGGCTCTTGGGAGGGGGGGAGGATACCCACATAATTAATCCGGCTGGTGTCCCCACGTCGTATCTACTGTGGGCTGGAGGTTGGTGGTAGTACTGTATCCTAGGTAGGTGCTAGTCCACGAGTAGGAGGATGGTCGTTGTGGATCCTTGAAGATACGTAGTCGAGTCTTCGTACCAGTACTGGTCGCCGCATGTCGTGACCCAGCCTTGAGTTTCTGCCGTGGTTGTAGTTCGTGGTTACCCAAGACCCCCAGTAACTCCCAGTGATGACTGATCGTTCCATGGGAGGGAACATTTTGTTTCGCTTCGCGCCTTTGTTCGAGACCGGTTACTCGTAGCAAGGAACGAAGGCTCTTGGGAGGGGGGGAGGATACCCACATAATTAATCCGGCTGGTGTCCCCACGTCGTATCTACTGTGGGCTGGAGGTTGGTGGTAGTACTGTATCCTAGGTAGGTGCTAGTCCACGAGTAGGAGGATGGTCGTTGTGGATCCTTGAAGATACGTAGTCGAGTCTTCGTACCAGTACTGGTCGCCGCATGTCGTGACCCGGCCTTGAGTTTCTGCCGTGGTTGTAGTTCGTGGTTACCCAAGACCCCCAGTAACTCCCAGTGATGACTGATCGTTCCATGGGAGGGAACAGTTTGTTTCTCTTCGCGCTTTTGTTCCAGACCGGTTACTCGTAGCAAGGAACGAAGGCTCTTGGGAGGGGGGGAGGATACCCACATAATTAATCCGGCTGGTGTCCCCACGTCGTATCTACTGTGGGCTGGAGGTTGGTGGAAGTACTGTATCCTAGGTAGGTGCTAGTCCACGAGTAGGAGGATGGTCGTTGTGGATCCTTGAAGATACGTAGTCGAGTCTTCGTACCAGTACTGGTCGCCGCATGTCGTGACCCGGCCTTGAATTTCTGCCGTGGTTGTAGTTCGTGGTTACCCAAGACCCCCAGTAACTCTCAGTGATGACTGATCGTTCCATGGGAGGGAAAAGTTTGTTTCGCTTCGCGCCTTCGAGACCGGTTACTCGTAGCAAGGAACGAAGGCTCTTGGGAGGGGGGGAGGATACCCACATAAATAATCCGGCTGGTGTCCCCACGTCGTATCTACTGTGGGCTGGAGGTTGGTGGTAGTACTGTATCCTAGGTAGGTGCTAGTCCACGAGTAGGAGGATGGTCGTTGTGGATCCTTGAAGATACGTAGTCGAGTCTTCGTACCAGTACTGGTCGCCGCATGTCGTGACCCGGCCTTGAATTTCTGCCGTGGTTGTAGTTCGTGGTTACCCAAGACCCCCAGTAACTCCCAGTGATGACTGATCGTTCCATGGGAGGGAACATTTTGTTTCGCTTCGCGCCTTTGTTCGAGACCGGTTACTCGTAGCAAGGACCGAAGGCTCTTGGGAGGGGGGGAGGATACCCACATAATTAATCCGGCTGGTGTCCCCACGTCGTATCTACTGTGGGCTGGAGGTTGGTGGTAGTACTGTATCCTAGGTAGGTGCTAGTCCACGAGTAGGAGGATGGTCGTTGTGGATCCTTGAAGATACGTAGTCGAGTCTTCGTACCAGTACTGGTCGCCGCATGTCGTGACCCGGCCTTGAATTTCTGCCGTGGTTGTAGTTCGTGGTTACCCAAGACCCCCAGTAACTCCCAGTGATGACTGATCGTTCCATGGGAGGGAACATTTTGTTTCGCTTCGCGTCTTTTTTCGAGACCGGTCACTCGTAGCAAGGAACGAAGGCTCTTGGGAGGGGGGGAGGATACCCACATAATTAATCCGGCTGGTGTCCCCACGTCGTACCTACTGTGGGCTAGAGGTTGGTGGTAGTACTGTATCCTAGGTAGGTGCTAGTCCACGAGTAGGAGGATGGTCGTTGTGGATCCTTGAAGATACGTAGTCGAGTCTTCGTACCAGTACTGGTCGCCGCATGTCGTGACCCGGCCTTGAATTTCTGCCGTGGTTGTAGTTCGTGGTTACCCAAGACCCCCAGTAACTCCCAGTGATGACTGATCGTTCCATGGGAGGGAACATTTTGTTTCGCTTCGCGTCTTTTTTCGAGACCGGTCACTCGTAGCAAGGAACGAAGGCTCTTGGGAGGGGGGGAGGATACCCACATAATTAATCCGGCTGGTGTCCCCACGTCGTACCTACTGTGGGCTGGAGGTTGGTGGTAGTACTGTATCCTAGGTAGGTGCTAGTCCACGAGTAGGAGGATGGTCGTTGTGGATCCTTGAAGATACGTAGTCGAGTCTTCGTACCAGTACTGGTCGCCGCATGTCGTGACCCGGCCTTGAGTTTCTGCCGTGGTTGTAGTTCGTGGTTACCCAAGACCCCCAGTAACTCCCAGTGATGACTGATCGTTCCATGGGAGGGAACAGTTTGTTTCGCTTCGCGCCTTTGTTCGAGACCGGTTACTCGTAGCAAGGAAAGAAGGCTCTTGGGAGGGGGGGAGGATACCCACATAATTAATCCGGCTGGTGTCCCCACGTCGTATCTACTGTGGGCTGGAGGTTGGTGGTAGTACTGTATCCTAGGTAGGTGCTAGTCCACGAGTAGGAGGATGGTCGTTGTGGATCCTTGAAGATACGTAGTCGAGTCTTCGTACCAGTACTGGTCGCCGCATGTCGTGACCCGGCCTTGAATTGCTGCCGTGGTTGTAGTTCGTGGTTACCCAAGACCCCCAGTAACTCCCAGTAATGACTGATCGTTCCATGGGAGGGAACATTTTGTTTCGCTTCGCGCCTCCGAGACCGGTTACTCGTAGCAAGGAACGAAGGCTCTTGGGAGGGGGGGAGGATACCCACATAATTAATCCGGCTGGTGTCCCCACGTCGTATCTACTGTGGGCTGGAGGTTGGTGGTAGTACTCTATCCTAGGTAGGTGCTAGTCCACGAGTAGGAGGATGGTCGTTGTGGATCCTTGAAGATACGTAGTCGAGTCTTCGTACCAGTACTGGTCGCCGCATGTCGTGACCCGGCCTTGAATTTCTGCCGTGGTTGTAGTTCGTGGTTACCCAAGACCCCCAGTAACTCCCAGTGATGACTGATCGTTCCATGGGAGGGAACATTTTGTTTCGCTTCGCGCCTTTTTTCGAGACCGGTTACTCGTAGCAAGGAACGAAGGCTCTTGGGAGGGGGGGAGGATACCCACATAATTAATCCGGCTGGTGTCCCCACGTCGTATCTACTGTGGGCTGGAGGTTGGTGGTAGTACTGTATCCTAGGTAGGTGCTAGTCCACGAGTAGGAGGATGGTCGTTGTGGATCCTTGAAGATACGTAGTCGAGTCTTCGTACCAGTACTGGTCGCCGCATGTCGTGACCCGGCCTTGAATTTCTGCCGTGGTTGTAGTTCGTGGTTACCCAAGACCCCCAGTAACTCCCAGTGATGACTGATCGTTCCATGGGAGGGAACATTTTGTTTCGCTTCGCGTCTTTTTTCGAGACCGGTTACTCGTAGCAAGGAACGAAGGCTCTTGGAAGGGGGGAGGATACCCACATAATTAATCCGGCTGGTGTCCCCACGTCGTATCTACTGTGGGCTGGAGGTTGGTGGTAGTACTGTATCCTAGGTAGGTGCTAGTCCACGAGTAGGGGGATGGTCGTTGTGGATCCTTGAAGATACGTAGTCGAGTCTTCGTACCAGTACTGGTCGCCGCATGTCGTGACCCGGCCTTGAATTTCTGCCGTGGTTGTAGTTCGTGGTTACCCAAGACCCCCAGTAACTCCCAGTGATGACTGATCGTTCCATGGGAGGGAACATTTTGTTTCGCTTCGCGCCTTTGTTCGAGACCGGTTACCCGTAGCAAGGAACGAAGGCTCTTGGGAGGGGGGGAGGATACCCACATAATTAATCCGGCTGGTGTCCCCACGTCGTATCTACTGTGGGCTGGAGGTTGGTGGTAGTACTGTATCCTAGGTAGGTGCTAGTCCACGAGTAGGAGGATGGTCGTTGTGGATCCTTGAAGATACGTAGTCGAGTCTTCGTACCAGTACTGGTCGCCGCATGTCGTGACCCGGCCTTGAATTTCTGCCGTGGTTGTAGTTCGTGGTTACCCAAGACCCCCAGTAACTCCCAGTGATGACTGATCGTTCCATGGGAGGGAACATTTTGTTTCGCTTCGCGCCTTTTTTCGAGACCGGTTACTCGTAGCAAGGAACGAAGGCTCTTGGGAGGGGGGGAGGATACCCACATAATTAATCCGGCTGGTGTCCCCACGTCGTATCTACTGTGGGCTGGAGGTTGGTGGTAGTACTGTATCCTAGGTAGGTGCTAGTCCACGAGTAGGAGGATGGTCGTTGTGGATCCTTGAAGATACGTAGTCGAGTCTTCGTACCAGTACTGGTCGCCGCATGTCGTGACCCGGCCTTGAATTTCTGCCGTGGTTGTAGTTCGTGGTTACCCAAGACCCCCAGTAACTCCCAGTGATGACTGATCGTTCCATGGGAGGGAACATTTTGTTTCGCTTCGCGTCTTTTTTCGAGACCGGTTACTCGTAGCAAGGAACGAAGGCTCTTGGAAGGGGGGAGGATACCCACATAATTAATCCGGCTGGTGTCCCCACGTCGTATCTACTGTGGGCTGGAGGTTGGTGGTAGTACTGTATCCTAGGTAGGTGCTAGTCCACGAGTAGGGGGATGGTCGTTGTGGATCCTTGAAGATACGTAGTCGAGTCTTCGTACCAGTACTGGTCGCCGCATGTCGTGACCCGGCCTTGAATTTCTGCCGTGGTTGTAGTTCGTGGTTACCCAAGACCCCCAGTAACTCCCAGTGATGACTGATCGTTCCATGGGAGGGAACATTTTGTTTCGCTTCGCGCCTTTGTTCGAGACCGGTTACCCGTAGCAAGGAACGAAGGCTCTTGGGAGGGGGGGAGGATACCCACATAATTAATCCGGCTGGTGTCCCCACGTCGTATCTACTGTGGGCTGGAGGTTGGTGGTAGTACTGTATCCTAGGTAGGTGCTAGTCCACGAGTAGGAGGATGGTCGTTGTGGATCCTTGAAGATACGTAGTCGAGTCTTCGTACCAGTACTGGTCGCCGCATGTCGTGACCCGGCCTTGAATTTCTGCCGTGGTTGTAGTTCGTGGTTACCCAAGACCCCCAGTAACTCCCAGTGATGACTGATCGTTCCATGGGAGGGAACATTTTGTTTCGCTTCGCGCCTTTTTTCGAGACCGGTTACTCGTAGCAAGGAACGAAGGCTCTTGGGAGGGGGGGAGGATACCCACATAATTAATCCGGCTGGTGTCCCCACGTCGTATCTACTGTGGGCTGGAGGTTGGTGGTAGTACTGTATCCTAGGTAGGTACTAGTCCACGAGTAGGAGGATGGTCGTTGTGGATCCTTGAAGATACGTAGTCGAGTCTTCGTACCAGTACTGGTCGCCGCATGTCGTGACCCGGCCTTGAATTTCTGCCGTGGTTGTAGTTCGTGGTTACCCAAGACCCCCAGTAACTCCCAGTGATGACTGATCGTTCCATGGGAGGGAACATTTTGTTTCGCTTGGCGCCTTTGTTCGAGACCGGTTACTCGTAGCAAGGAACGAAGGCTCTTGGGAGGGGGGGAGGATACCCACATAATTAATCCGGCTGGTGTCCCCACGTCGTATCTACTGTGGGCTGGAGGTTGGTGGTAGTACTGTATCCTAGGTAGGTGCTAGTCCACGAGTAGGAGGATGGTCGTTGTGGATCCTTGAAGATACGTAGTCGAGTCTTCGTACCAGTACTGGTCGCCGCATGTCGTGACCCGGCCTTGAATTTCTGCCGTGGTTGTAGTTCGTGGTTACCCAAGACCCCCAGTAACTCCCAGTGATGACTGATCGTTCCATGGGAGGGAACATTTTGTTTCGCTTCGCGCCTATTTTCGAGACCGGTTACTCGTAGCAAGGAACGAAGGCTCTTGGGAGGGGGGGAGGATACCCACATAATTAATCCGGCTGGTGTCCCCACGTCGTATCTACTGTGGGCTGGAGGTTGGTGGTAGTACTGTATCCTAGGTAGGTGCTAGTCCACGAGTAGGAGGATGGTCGTTGTGGATCCTTGAAGATACGTAGTCGAGTCTTCGTACCAGTACTGGTCGCCGCATGTCGTGACCCGGCCTTGAATTTCTGCCGTGGTTGTAGTTCGTGGTTACCCAAGACCCCCAGTAACTCCCAGTGATGACTGATCGTTCCATGGGAGGGAACATTTTGTTTCGCTTGGCGCCTTTGTTCGAGACCGGTTACTCGTAGCAAGGAACGAAGGCTCTTGGGAGGGGGGGAGGATACCCACATAATTAATCCGGCTGGTGTCCCCACGTCGTATCTACTGTGGGCTGGAGGTTGGTGGTAGTACTGTATCCTAGGTAGGTGCTAGTCCACGAGTAGGAGGATGGTCGTTGTGGATCCTTGAAGATACGTAGTCGAGTCTTCGTACCAGTACTGGTCGCCGCATGTCGTGACCCGGCCTTGAATTTCTGCCGTGGTTGTAGTTCGTGGTTACCCAAGACCCCCAGTAACTCCCAGTGATGACTGATCGTTCCATGGGAGGGAACATTTTGTTTCGCTTCGCGCCTATTTTCGAGACCGGTTACTCGTAGCAAGGAACGAAGGCTCTTGGGAGGGGGGGAGGATACCCACATAATTAATCCGGCTGGTGTCCCCACGTCGTATCTACTGTGGGCTGGAGGTTGGTGGTAGTACTGTATCCTAGGTAGGTGCTAGTCCACGAGTAGGAGGATGGTCGTTGTGGATCCTTGAAGATACGTAGTCGAGTCTTCGTACCAGTACTGGTCGCCGCATGTCGTGACCCGGCCTTGAATTTCTGCCGTGGTTGTAGTTCGTGGTTACCCAAGACCCCCAGTAACTCCCAGTGATGACTGATCGTTCCATGGGAGGGAACATTTTGTTTCGCTTCGCGCCTTTTTTCGAGACCGGTTACTCGTAGCAAGGAACGAAGGCTCTTGGGAGGGGGGGAGGATACCCACATAATTAATCCGGCTGGTGTCCCCACGTCGTATCTACTGTGGGCTGGAGATTGGTGGTAGTACTGTATCCTAGGTAGGTGCTAGTCCACGAGTAGGAGGATGGTCGTTGTGGATCCTTGAAGATACGTAGTCGAGTCTTCGTACCAGTACTGGTCGCCGCATGTCGTGACCCGGCCTTGAATTTCTGCCGTGGTTGTAGTTCGTGGTTACCCAAGACCCCCAGTAACTCCCAGTGATGACTGATCGTTCCATGGGAGGGAACATTTTGTTTCGCTTCGCGCCTTTTTTCGAGACCGGTTACTCGTAGCAAGGAACGAAGGCTCTTGGGAGGGGGGGGAGGATACCCACATAATTAATCCGGCTGGTGTCCCCACGTCGTATCTACTGTGGGCTGGAGGTTGGTGGTAGTACTGTATCCTAGGTAGGTGCTAGTCCACGAGTAGGAGGATGGTCGTTGTGGATCCTTGAAGATACGTAGTCGAGTCTTCGTACCAGTACTGGTCGCCGCATGTCGTGACCCGGCCTCGAATTTCTGCCGTGGTTGTAGTTCGTGGTTACCCAAGACCCCCAGTAACTCCCAGTGATGACTGATCGTTCCATGGGAGGGAACATTTTGTTTCGCTTCGCGCCTTTTTTCGAGACCGGTTACTCGTAGCAAGGAACGAAGGCTCTTGGGAGGGGGGGAGGATACCCACATAATTAATCCGGCTGGTGCCCCCACGTCGTATCTACTGTGGGCTGGAGGTTGGTGGTAGTACTGTATCCTAGGTAGGTGCTAGTCCACGAGTAGGAGGATGGTCGTTGTGGATCCTTGAAGATACGTAGTCGAGTCTTCGTACCAGTACTGGTCGCCGCATGTCGTGACCCGGCCTTGAATTTCTGCCGTGGTTGTAGTTCGTGGTTACCCAAGACCCCCAGTAACTCCCAGTGATGACTGATCGTTCCATGGGAGGGAACATTTTGTTTCGCTTCGCGCCTTCGAGACCGGTTACTCGTAGCAAGGAACGAAGGCTCTTGGAAGGGGGGGAGGATACCCACATAATTAATCCGGCTGGTGTCCCCACGTCGTATCTACTGTGGGCTGGAGGTTGGTGGTAGTACTGTATCCTAGGTAGGTGCTAGTCCACGAGTAGGAGGATGGTCGTTGTGGATCCTTGAAGATACGTAGTCGAGTCTTCGTACCAGTACTGGTCGCCGCATGTCGTGACCCGGCCTCGAATTTCTGCCGTGGTTGTAGTTCGTGGTTACCCAAGACCCCCAGTAACTCCCAGTGATGACTGATCGTTCCATGGGAGGGAACATTTTGTTTCGCTTCGCGCCTTTTTTCGAGACCCGTTACTCGTAGCAAGGAACGAAGGCTCTTGGGAGGGGGGGAGGATACCCACATAATTAATCCGGCTGGTGCCCCCACGTCGTATCTACTGTGGGCTGGAGGTTGGTGGTAGTACTGTATCCTAGGTAGGTGCTAGTCCACGAGTAGGAGGATGGTCGTTGTGGATCCTTGAAGATACGTAGTCGAGTCTTCGTACCAGTACTGGTCGCCGCATGTCGTGACCCGGCCTTGAATTTCTGCCGTGGTTGTAGTTCGTGGTTACCCAAGACCCCCAGTAACTCCCAGTGATGACTGATCGTTCCATGGGAGGGAACATTTTGTTTCGCTTCGCGCCTTCGAGACCGGTTACTCGTAGCAAGGAACGAAGGCTCTTGGAAGGGGGGGAGGATACCCACATAATTAATCCGGCTGGTGTCCCCACGTCGTATCTACTGTGGGCTGGAGGTTGGTGGTAGTACTGTATCCTAGGTAGGTGCTAGTCCACGAGTAGGAGGATGGTCGTTGTGGATCCTTGAAGATACGTAGTCGAGTCTTCGTACCAGTACTGGTCGCCGCATGTCGTGACCCGGCCTTGAATTTCTGCCGTGGTTGTAGTTCGTGGTTACCCAAGACCCCCAGTAACTCCCAGTGATGACTGATCGTTCCATAAGAGGGAACATTTTGTTTCGCTTCGCGCCTATTTTCGAGACCGGTTACTCGTAGCAAGGAACGAAGGCTCTTGGGAGGGGGGGAGGATACCCACATAATTAATCCGGCTGGTGTCCCCACGTCGTATCTACTGTGGGCTGGAGGTTGGTGGTAGTACTGTATCCTAGGTAGGTGCTAGTCCACGAGTAGGAGGATGGTCGTTGTGGATCCTTGAAGATACGTAGTCGAGTCTTCGTACCAGTACTGGTCGCCGCATGTCGTGACCCGGCCTTGAATTTCTGCCGTGGTTGTAGTTCGTGGTTACCCAAGACCCCCAGTAACTCCCAGTGATGACTGATCGTTCCATGGGAGGGAACATTTTGTTTCGCTTCGCGCCTTTTTTCGAGACCGGTTACTCGTAGCAAGGAACGAAGGCTCTTGGGAGGGGGGGAGGATACCCACATAATTAATCCGGCTGGTGTCCCCACGTCGTATCTACTGTGGGCTGGAGGTTGGTGGTAGTACTGTATCCTAGGTAGGTGCTAGTCCACGAGTAGGAGGATGGTCGTTGTGGATCCTTGAAGATACGTAGTCGAGTCTTCGTACCAGTACTGGTCGCTGCATGTCGTGACCCGGCCTTGAATTTCTGCCGTGGTTGTAGTTCGTGGTTACCCAAGACCCCCAGTAACTCCCAGTGATGACTGATCGTTCCATAAGAGGGAACATTTTGTTTCGCTTCGCGCCTATTTTCGAGACCGGTTACTCGTAGCAAGGAACGAAGGCTCTTGGGAGGGGGGGAGGATACCCACATAATTAATCCGGCTGGTGTCCCCACGTCGTATCTACTGTGGGCTGGAGGTTGGTGGTAGTACTGTATCCTAGGTAGGTGCTAGTCCACGAGTAGGAGGATGGTCGTTGTGGATCCTTGAAGATACGTAGTCGAGTCTTCGTACCAGTACTGGTCGCCGCATGTCGTGACCCGGCCTTGAATTTCTGCCGTGGTTGTAGTTCGTGGTTACCCAAGACCCCCAGTAACTCCCAGTGATGACTGATCGTTCCATGGGAGGGAACATTTTGTTTCGCTTCGCGCCTTTTTTCGAGACCGGTTACTCGTAGCAAGGAACGAAGGCTCTTGGGAGGGGGGGAGGATACCCACATAATTAATCCGGCTGGTGTCCCCACGTCGTATCTACTGTGGGCTGGAGGTTGGTGGTAGTACTGTATCCTAGGTAGGTGCTAGTCCACGAGTAGGAGGATGGTCGTTGTGGATCCTTGAAGATACGTAGTCGAGTCTTCGTACCAGTACTGGTCGCCGCATGTCGTGACCCGGCCTTGAATTTCTGCCGTGGTTGTAGTTCGTGGTTACCCAAGACCCCCAGTAACTCCCAGTGATGACTGATCGTTCCATGGGAGGGAACATTTTGTTTCGCTTCGCGCCTTTTTTCGAGACCGGTTACTCGTAGCAAGGAACGAAGGCTCTTGGGAGGGGGGGAGGATACCCACATAATTAATCCGGCTGGTGTCCCCACGTCGTATCTACTGTGGGCTGGAGGTTGGTGGTAGTACTGTATCCTAGGTAGGTGCTAGTCCACGAGTAGGAGGATGGTCGTTGTGGATCCTTGAAGATACGTAGTCGAGTCTTCGTACCAGTACTGGTCGCCGCATGTCGTGACCCGGCCTCGAATTTCTGCCGTGGTTGTAGTTCGTGGTTACCCAAGACCCCCAGTAACTCCCAGTGATGACTGATCGTTCCATGGGAGGGAACATTTTGTTTCGCTTCGCGCCTTTTTTCGAGACCGGTTACTCGTAGCAAGGAACAAAGGCTCTTGGGAGGGGGGGAGGATACCCACATAATTAATCCGGCTGGTGCCCCCACGTCGTATCTACTGTGGGCTGGAGGTTGGTGGTAGTACTCTATCCTAGGTAGGTGCTAGTCCACGAGTAGGAGGATGGTCGTTGTGGATCCTTGAAGATACGTAGTCGAGTCTTCGTACCAGTACTGGTCGCCGCATGTCGTGACCCGGCCTTGAATTTCTGCCGTGGTTGTAGTTCGTGGTTACCCAAGACCCCCAGTAACTCCCAGTGATGACTGATCGTTCCATGGGAGGGAACATTTTGTTTCGCTTCGCGCCTTCGAGACCGGTTACTCGTAGCAAGGAACGAAGGCTCTTGGAAGGGGGGGAGGATACCCACATAATTAATCCGGCTGGTGTCCCCACGTCGTATCTACTGTGGGCTGGAGGTTGGTGGTAGTACTGTATCCTAGGTAGGTGCTAGTCCACGAGTAGGAGGATGGTCGTTGTGGATCCTTGAAGATACGTAGTCGAGTCTTCGTACCAGTACTGGTCGCCGCATGTCGTGACCCGGCCTCAAATTTCTGCCGTGGTTGTAGTTCGTGGTTACCCAAGACCCCCAGTAACTCCCAGTGATGACTGATCGTTCCATGGGAGGGAACATTTTGTTTCGCTTCGCGCCTTTTTTCGAGACCGGTTACTCGTAGCAAGGAACGAAGGCTCTTGGGAGGGGGGGAGGATACCCACATAATTAATCCGGCTGGTGCCCCCACGTCGTATCTACTGTGGGCTGGAGGTTGGTGGTAGTACTGTATCCTAGGTAGGTGCTAGTCCACGAGTAGGAGGATGGTCGTTGTGGATCCTTGAAGATACGTAGTCGAGTCTTCGTACCAGTACTGGTCGCCGCATGTCGTGACCCGGCCTTGAATTTCTGCCGTGGTTGTAGTTCGTGGTTACCCAAGACCCCCAGTAACTCCCAGTGATGACTGATCGTTCCATGGGAGGGAACATTTTGTTTCGCTTCGCGCCTTCGAGACCGGTTACTCGTAGCAAGGAACGAAGGCTCTTGGAAGGGGGGGAGGATACCCACATAATTAATCCGGCTGGTGTCCCCACGTCGTATCTACTGTGGGCTGGAGGTTGGTGGTAGTACTGTATCCTAGGTAGGTGCTAGTCCACGAGTAGGAGGATGGTCGTTGTGGATCCTTGAAGATACGTAGTCGAGTCTTCGTACCAGTACTGGTCGCCGCATGTCGTGACCCGGCCTTGAATTTCTGCCGTGGTTGTAGTTCGTGGTTACCCAAGACCCCCAGTAACTCCCAGTGATGACTGATCGTTCCATGGGAGGGAACATTTTGTTTCGCTTCGCGCCTATTTTCGAGACCGGTTACTCGTAGCAAGGAACGAAGGCTCTTGGGAGGGGGGGAGGATACCCACATAATTAATCCGGCTGGTGTCCCCACGTCGTATCTACTGTGGGCTGGAGGTTGGTGGTAGTACTGTATCCTAGGTAGGTGCTACTCCACGAGTAGGAGGATGGTCGTTGTGGATCCTTGAAGATACGTAGTCGAGTCTTCGTACCAGTACTGGTCGCCGCATGTCGTGACCCGGGGACTTGAATTTCTGCCGTGGTTGTAGTTCGTGGTTACCCAAGACCCCCAGTAACTCCCAGTGATGACTGATCGTTCCATGGGAGGGAACATTTTGTTTCGCTTCGCGCCTTTTTTCGAGACCGGTTACTCGTAGCAAGGAACGAAGGCTCTTGGGAGGGGGGGAGGATACCCACATAATTAATCCGGCTGGTGTCCCCACGTCGTATCTACTGTGGGCTGGAGGTTGGTGGTAGTACTGTATCCTAGGTAGGTGCTAGTCCACGAGTAGGAGGATGGTCGTTGTGGATCCTTGAAGATACGTAGTCGAGTCTTCGTACCAGTACTGGTCGCCGCATGTCGTGACCCGGCCTTGAATTTCTGCCGTGGTTGTAGTTCGTGGTTACCCAAGACCCCCAGTAACTCCCAGTGATGACTGATCGTTCCATGGGAGGGAACATTTTGTTTCGCTTCGCGCCTTTTTTCGAGACCGGTTACTCGTAGCAAGGAACGAAGGCTCTTGGGAGGGGGGGAGGATACCCACATAATTAATCCGGCTGGTGTCCCCACGTCGTATCTACTGTGGGCTGGAGGTTGGTGGTAGTACTGTATCCTAGGTAGGTACTAGTCCACGAGTAGGAGGATGGTCGTTGTGGATCCTTGAAGATACGTAGTCGAGTCTTCGTACCAGTACTGGTCGCCGCATGTCGTGACCCGGCCTTGAATTTCTGCCGTGGTTGTAGTTCGTGGTTACCCAAGACCCCCAGTAACTCCCAGTGATGACTGATCGTTCCATGGGAGGGAACATTTTGTTTCGCTTGGCGCCTTTGTTCGAGACCGGTTACTCGTAGCAAGGAACGAAGGCTCTTGGGAGGGGGGGAGGATACCCACATAATTAATCCGGCTGGTGCCCCCACGTCGTATCTACTGTGGGCTGGAGGTTGGTGGTAGTACTGTATCCTAGGTAGGTGCTAGTCCACGAGTAGGAGGATGGTCGTTGTGGATCCTTGAAGATACGTAGTCGAGTCTTCGTACCAGTACTGGTCGCCGCATGTCGTGACCCGGCCTTGAATTTCTGCCGTGGTTGTAGTTCGTGGTTACCCAAGACCCCCAGTAACTCCCAGTGATGACTGATCGTTCCATGGGAGGGAACATTTTGTTTCGCTTCGCGCCTATTTTCGAGACCGGTTACTCGTAGCAAGGAACGAAGGCTCTTGGGAGGGGGGGAGGATACCCACATAATTAATCCGGCTGGTGTCCCCACGTCGTATCTACTGTGGGCTGGAGGTTGGTGGTAGTACTGTATCCTAGGTAGGTGCTAGTCCACGAGTAGGAGGATGGTCGTTGTGGATCCTTGAAGATACGTAGTCGAGTCTTCGTACCAGTACTGGTCGCCGCATGTCGTGACCCGGCCTTGAATTTCTGCCGTGGTTGTAGTTCGTGGTTACCCAAGACCCCCAGTAACTCCCAGTGATGACTGATCGTTCCATGGGAGGGAACATTTTGTTTCGCTTCGCGCCTTTTTTCGAGACCGGTTACTCGTAGCAAGGAACGAAGGCTCTTGGGAGGGGGGGAGGATACCCACATAATTAATCCGGCTGGTGTCCCCACGTCGTATCTACTGTGGGCTGGAGGTTGGTGGTAGTACTGTATCCTAGGTAGGTGCTAGTCCACGAGTAGGAGGATGGTCGTTGTGGATCCTTGAAGATACGTAGTCGAGTCTTCGTACCAGTACTGGTCGCCGCATGTCGTGACCCGGCCTTGAATTTCTGCCGTGGTTGTAGTTCGTGGTTACCCAAGACCCCCAGTAACTCCCAGTGATGACTGATCGTTCCATGGGAGGGAACATTTTGTTTCGCTTCGCGCCTTTTTTCGAGACCGGTTACTCGTAGCAAGGAACGAAGGCTCTTGGGAGGGGGGGAGGATACCCACATAATTAATCCGGCTGGTGTCCCCACGTCGTATCTACTGTGGGCTGGAGGTTGGTGGTAGTACTGTATCCTAGGTAGGTACTAGTCCACGAGTAGGAGGATGGTCGTTGTGGATCCTTGAAGATACGTAGTCGAGTCTTCGTACCAGTACTGGTCGCCGCATGTCGTGACCCGGCCTTGAATTTCTGCCGTGGTTGTAGTTCGTGGTTACCCAAGACCCCCAGTAACTCCCAGTGATGACTGATCGTTCCATGGGAGGGAACATTTTGTTTCGCTTGGCGCCTTTGTTCGAGACCGGTTACTCGTAGCAAGGAACGAAGGCTCTTGGGAGGGGGGGAGGATACCCACATAATTAATCCGGCTGGTGCCCCCACGTCGTATCTACTGTGGGCTGGAGGTTGGTGGTAGTACTGTATCCTAGGTAGGTGCTAGTCCACGAGTAGGAGGATGGTCGTTGTGGATCCTTGAAGATACGTAGTCGAGTCTTCGTACCAGTACTGGTCGCCGCATGTCGTGACCCGGCCTTGAATTTCTGCCGTGGTTGTAGTTCGTGGTTACCCAAGACCCCCAGTAACTCCCAGTGATGACTGATCGTTCCATGGGAGGGAACATTTTGTTTCGCTTGGCGCCTTTGTTCGAGACCGGTTACTCGTAGCAAGGAACGAAGGCTCTTGGGAGGGGGGGAGGATACCCACATAATTAATCCGGCTGGTGCCCCCACGTCGTATCTACTGTGGGCTGGAGGTTGGTGGTAGTACTGTATCCTAGGTAGGTGCTAGTCCACGAGTAGGAGGATGGTCGTTGTGGATCCTTGAAGATACGTAGTCGAGTCTTCGTACCAGTACTGGTCGCCGCATGTCGTGACCCGGCCTTGAATTTCTGCCGTGGTTGTAGTTCGTGGTTACCCAAGACCCCCAGTAACTCCCAGTGATGACTGATCGTTCCATGGGAGGGAACATTTTGTTTCGCTTCGCGCCTATTTTCGAGACCGGTTACTCGTAGCAAGGAACGAAGGCTCTTGGGAGGGGGGGAGGATACCCACATAATTAATCCGGCTGGTGTCCCCACGTCGTATCTACTGTGGGCTGGAGGTTGGTGGTAGTACTGTATCCTAGGTAGGTGCTAGTCCACGAGTAGGAGGATGGTCGTTGTGGATCCTTGAAGATACGTAGGTCGGTTCTTGGATCCTTGAAGATACGTAGTCGAGTCTTCGTACCAGTACTGGTCGCCGCATGTCGTGACCCGGCCTTGAATTTCTGCCGTGGTTGTAGTTCGTGGTTACCCAAGACCCCCAGTAACTCCCAGTGATGACTGATCGTTCCATGGGAGGGAACATTTTGTTTCGCTTCGCGCCTTTTTTCGAGACCGGTTACTCGTAGCAAGGAACGAAGGCTCTTGGGAGGGGGGGAGGATACCCACATAATTAATCCGGCTGGTGTCCCCACGTCGTATCTACTGTGGGCTGGAGGTTGGTGGTAGTACTGTATCCTAGGTAGGTGCTAGTCCACGAGTAGGAGGATGGTCGTTGTGGATCCTTGAAGATACGTAGTCGAGTCTTCGTACCAGTACTGGTCGCCGCATGTCGTGACCCGGCCTTGAATTTCTGCCGTGGTTGTAGTTCGTGGTTACCCAAGACCCCCAGTAACTCCCAGTGATGACTGATCGTTCCATGGGAGGGAACATTTTGTTTCGCTTCGCGCCTATTTTCGAGACCGGTTACTCGTAGCAAGGAACGAAGGCTCTTGGGAGGGGGGGAGGATACCCACATAATTAATCCGGCTGGTGTCCCCACGTCGTATCTACTGTGGGCTGGAGGTTGGTGGTAGTACTGTATCCTAGGTAGGTGCTAGTCCACGAGTAGGAGGATGGTCGTTTTGGATCCTTGAAGATACGTAGTCGAGTCTTCGTACCAGTACTGGTCGCCGCATGTCGTGACCCGGCCTTGAATTTCTGCCGTGGTTGTAGTTCGTGGTTACCCAAGACCCCCAGTAACTCCCAGTGATGACTGATCGTTCCATGGGAGGGAACATTTTGTTTCGCTTCGCGCCTTCGAGACCGGTTACTCGTAGCAAGGAACGAAGGCTCTTGGAAGGGGGGGAGGATACCCACATAATTAATCCGGCTGGTGTCCCCACGTCGTATCTACTGTGGGCTGGAGGTTGGTGGTAGTACTGTATCCTAGGTAGGTGCTAGTCCACGAGTAGGAGGATGGTCGTTGTGGATCCTTGAAGATACGTAGTCGAGTCTTCGTACCAGTACTGGTCGCCGCATGTCGTGACCCGGCCTTGAATTTCTGCCGTGGTTGTAGTTCGTGGTTACCCAAGACCCCCAGTAACTCCCAGTGATGACTGATCGTTCCATGGGAGGGAACATTTTGTTTCGCTTCGCGCCTTTTTTCGAGACCGGTTACTCGTAGCAAGGAACGAAGGCTCTTGGGAGGGGGGGAGGATACCCACATAATTAATCCGGCTGGTGTCCCCACGTCGTATCTACTGTGGGCTGGAGGTTGGTGGTAGTACTGTATCCTAGGTAGGTGCTAGTCCACGAGTAGGAGGATGGTCGTTGTGGATCCTTGAAGATACGTAGTCGAGTCTTCGTACCAGTACTGGTCGCCGCATGTCGTGACCTGGCCTTGAATTTCTGCCGTGGTTGTAGTTCGTGGTTACCCAAGACCCCAGTAACTCCCAGTGATGACTGATCGTTCCATGGGAGGGAACATTTTGTTTCGCTTCGCGCCTTCGAGACCGGTTACTCGTAGCAAGGAACGAAGGCTCTTGGGAGGGGGGGAGGATACCCACATAATTAATCCGGCTGGTGTCCCCACGTCGTATCTACTGTGGGCTGGAGGTTGGTGGTAGTACTGTATCCTAGGTAGGTGCTAGTCCACGAGTAGGAGGATGGTCGTTTTGGATCCTTGAAGATACGTAGTCGAGTCTTCGTACCAGTACTGGTCGCCGCATGTCGTGACCCGGCCTTGAATTTCTGCCGTGGTTGTAGTTCGTGGTTACCCAAGACCCCCAGTAACTCCCAGTGATGACTGATCGTTCCATGGGAGGGAACATTTTGTTTCGCTTCGCGCCTTCGAGACCGGTTACTCGTAGCAAGGAACGAAGGCTCTTGGAAGGGGGGGAGGATACCCACATAATTAATCCGGCTGGTGTCCCCACGTCGTATCTACTGTGGGCTGGAGGTTGGTGGTAGTACTGTATCCTAGGTAGGTGCTAGTCCACGAGTAGGAGGATGGTCGTTGTGGATCCTTGAAGATACGTAGTCGAGTCTTCGTACCAGTACTGGTCGCCGCATGTCGTGACCCGGCCTTGAATTTCTGCCGTGGTTGTAGTTCGTGGTTACCCAAGACCCCCAGTAACTCCCAGTGATGACTGATCGTTCCATGGGAGGGAACATTTTGTTTCGCTTCGCGCCATTTTTCGAGACCGGTTACTCGTAGCAAGGAACGAAGGCTCTTGGGAGGGGGGGAGGATACCCACATAATTAATCCGGCTGGTGTCCCCACGTCGTATCTACTGTGGGCTGGAGGTTGGTGGTAGTACTGTATCCTAGGTAGGTGCTAGTCCACGAGTAGGAGGATGGTCGTTGTGGATCCTTGAAGATACGTAGTC
This sequence comes from Nereocystis luetkeana, assembly GCA_031213475.1. NCBI lineage: Eukaryota > Phaeophyceae > Laminariales > Laminariaceae > Nereocystis > Nereocystis luetkeana. The sequence goes on from JARUPZ010001403.1 coordinate 18,396, forward strand.
GAGTCTTCGTACCAGTACTGGTCGCCGCATGTCGTGACCTGGCCTTGAATTTCTGCCGTGGTTGTAGTTCGTGGTTACCCAAGACCCCAGTAACTCCCAGTGATGACTGATCGTTCCATGGGAGGGAACATTTTGTTTCGCTTCGCGCCTTCGAGACCGGTTACTCGTAGCAAGGAACGAAGGCTCTTGGGAGGGGGGGAGGATACCCACATAATTAATCCGGCTGGTGTCCCCACGTCGTATCTACTGTGGGCTGGAGGTTGGTGGTAGTACTGTATCCTAGGTAAGTGCTAGTCCACGAGTAGGAGGATGGTCGTTTTGGATCCTTGAAGATACGTAGTCGAGTCTTCGTACCAGTACTGGTCGCCGCATGTCGTGACCCGGCCTTGAATTTCTGCCGTGGTTGTAGTTCGTGGTTACCCAAGACCCCCAGTAACTCCCAGTGATGACTGATCGTTCCATGGGAGGGAACATTTTGTTTCGCTTCGCGCCTTCGAGACCGGTTACTCGTAGCAAGGAACGAAGGCTCTTGGAAGGGGGGGAGGATACCCACATAATTAATCCGGCTGGTGTCCCCACGTCGTATCTACTGTGGGCTGGAGGTTGGTGGTAGTACTGTATCCTAGGTAGGTGCTAGTCCACGAGTAGGAGGATGGTCGTTGTGGATCCTTGAAGATACGTAGTCGAGTCTTCGTACCAGTACTGGTCGCCGCATGTCGTGACCCGGCCTTGAATTTCTGCCGTGGTTGTAGTTCGTGGTTACCCAAGACCCCCAGTAACTCCCAGTGATGACTGATCGTTCCATGGGAGGGAACATTTTGTTTCGCTTCGCGCCTTTTTTCGAGACCGGTTACTCGTAGCAAGGAACGAAGGCTCTTGGGAGGGGGGGAGGATACCCACATAATTAATCCGGCTGGTGCCCCCACGTCGTATCTACTGTGGGCTGGAGGTTGGTGGTAGTACTGTATCCTAGGTAGGTGCTAGTCCACGAGTAGGAGGATGGTCGTTGTGGATCCTTGAAGATACGTAGTCGAGTCTTCGTACCAGTACTGGTCGCCGCATGTCGTGACCCGGCCTTGAATTTCTGCCGTGGTTGTAGTTCGTGGTTACCCAAGACCCCCAGTAACTCCCAGTGATGACTGATCGTTCCATGGGAGGGAACATTTTGTTTCGCTTCGCGCCATTTTTCGAGACCGGTTACTCGTAGCAAGGAACGAAGGCTCTTGGGAGGGGGGGAGGATACCCACATAATTAATCCGGCTGGTGTCCCCACGTCGTATCTACTGTGGGCTGGAGGTTGGTGGTAGTACTGTATCCTAGGTAGGTGCTAGTCCACGAGTAGGAGGATGGTCGTTGTGGATCCTTGAAGATACGTAGTCGAGTCTTCGTACCAGTACTGGTCGCCGCATGTCGTGACCTGGCCTTGAATTTCTGCCGTGGTTGTAGTTCGTGGTTACCCAAGACCCCAGTAACTCCCAGTGATGACTGATCGTTCCATGGGAGGGAACATTTTGTTTCGCTTCGCGCCTTCGAGACCGGTTACTCGTAGCAAGGAACGAAGGCTCTTGGGAGGGGGGGAGGATACCCACATAATTAATCCGGCTGGTGTCCCCACGTCGTATCTACTGTGGGCTGGAGGTTGGTGGTAGTACTGTATCCTAGGTAGGTGCTAGTCCACGAGTAGGAGGATGGTCGTTGTGGATCCTTGAAGATACGTAGTCGAGTCTTCGTACCAGTACTGGTCGCCGCATGTCGTGACCCGGCCTTGAATTTCTGCCGTGGTTGTAGTTCGTGGTTACCCAAGACCCCCAGTAACTCCCAGTGATGACTGATCGTTCCATGGGAGGGAACATTTTGTTTCGCTTCGCGCCTTCGAGACCGGTTACTCGTAGCAAGGAACGAAGGCTCTTGGAAGGGGGGGAGGATACCCACATAATTAATCCGGCTGGTGTCCCCACGTCGTATCTACTGTGGGCTGGAGGTTGGTGGTAGTACTGTATCCTAGGTAGGTGCTAGTCCACGAGTAGGAGGATGGTCGTTGTGGATCCTTGAAGATACGTAGTCGAGTCTTCGTACCAGTACTGGTCGCCGCATGTCGTGACCCGGCCTTGAATTTCTGCCGTGGTTGTAGTTCGTGGTTACCCAAGACCCCCAGTAACTCCCAGTGATGACTGATCGTTCCATGGGAGGGAACATTTTGTTTCGCTTCGCGCCTTTTTTCGAGACCGGTTACTCGTAGCAAGGAACGAAGGCTCTTGGGAGGGGGGGAGGATACCCACATAATTAATCCGGCTGGTGCCCCCACGTCGTATCTACTGTGGGCTGGAGGTTGGTGGTAGTACTGTATCCTAGGTAGGTGCTAGTCCACGAGTAGGAGGATGGTCGTTGTGGATCCTTGAAGATACGTAGTCGAGTCTTCGTACCAGTACTGGTCGCCGCATGTCGTGACCTGGCCTTGAATTTCTGCCGTGGTTGTAGTTCGTGGTTACCCAAGACCCCAGTAACTCCCAGTGATGACTGATCGTTCCATGGGAGGGAACATTTTGTTTCGCTTCGCGCCTTCGAGACCGGTTACTCGTAGCAAGGAACGAAGGCTCTTGGGAGGGGGGGAGGATACCCACATAATTAATCCGGCT
>JARUPZ010001404.1:0-21024 GCA_031213475.1 Nereocystis luetkeana
TCTTTATGTGGCTGCTGCTGTAATCTCCGTAGTCGGGGTTTTTATTTTCTCTAATTTTTTTTTTTCCCCTGTGGCTTTTGGCCCGGAGATCCCCCGATCAATATTATTTGGGGGACCTGGTGTGTGGTGTGAAAACAAAAGAGAAAACGAAATTGATCCGCCCCTCGCTGCCTCGGCAAGGATTGCTGCGAGGCATGCCCTATCAGGCTAATAGCGAGTGGGGTAGGTCTTTCTGGCGGGTGTAAGGCCGGACTCACCCTCAAGGAGTGATACCTTCTTGCTGCTGCCTGTGGCCGCGACGCTCAGGCGGCAGTAGAGTTGGGTCGTACGTGGTGCGTCAGGCACGGAGACCTACGATTCGCGCGTCTTTTTAGGCAGCTGCGGCAGAGCAGCAATGCTCAATCGGGGGGTCCGTGCGCGGAGGCAGGCGCCACCACAGGCCACACTACGGCACAGTCTATTGCGCCGGTAGGAGGCTGGATTCGACGACGAGGGAGGAGGGAGACTGAGCGTCGACGTGCGGGGAAGAGACGGATTGACCTCCCCCTGCGCGAGAATTTTTATTTCCCAGATCAGAACCGCAAGTGCGAGGAGCATTTTGTTTTTCAGGATGACGGAGAAAGGGAAACGACTGGAAGGGAATGGCAACGAGTGCACGCGGAAAGGAGCGGGTGGATTGGGCCAAGGCGATGAGGCGGCCATGAAGAGCGGCAGGAAGACGGTGCATGGAGACCCATGATTTGCGCGCACACTATCATCACGAGAGAAGCAGTCATAGTTTGTTTTTTCCTGGTATTGTTTTTCACGAGGCAGAATAGTATCTACCGGTACTCGTCACTGGTCTTCGTAGTTTAACGAGTTGTATACCCTTCATGGGGAATAACCTACGCAATTATCAGGGACGTGGTATCATAACTGTGCTGCACCTTTTTGTGTCAGACAGTCCAGGAAGAGATGGCGATCGTTGATATTCGTGTGGTAGTAAGGTTCGATTGCTCCTTTTTTCACTGCATATCCGTGAGTCTTCACTCTGACAGCACTCCAGATAGCAGGCAGGTGTGTTCCTCTTGCGTTTTCACGACTACCGTGCGTTTCGTACGGTGCAGGCAGCACTTCAGACAGCATCCGCTGTAGTCAGCAGCCACGAGTTGGTTAGTGGTGGGAACGGGGGTACTCTTCTGTATTATAGTTGAGAGGATATACCCGCGGCCATGTTAGTTCAGTTTTGCACATTGGTTTTATCTTGTGTGCGCTTTTTCCGTCTCGTGTATTTCGAGGCAGCCGAATTTTCGTTTTTTTTTGTTTTTCGGATCTTCCTAGGGCTCCAGCACCTTTGTGTGACCACGGACTCCTTCGTCAGAGAGTTAATGTGAGAACAACAACAAATTATCAATAAATAATCGTACGTACGACGTACTACTACTACTGCTGTTGTTGTGCTGCATCGAGCTGGCTGAGTCTTCAAAGGTTATCATCATCGCGGTGTCGTCGTAGTTGCTACTGTCGTCGGTGTTGTTACTGTGTTCGTGGGTTGTTGTCTTGTTGCATCGTTGTTGTTTCGTGGTTGCTGCTGCTGTTGATGTTGTTGTTGTTGCGTTTTGTAGCAGCTTGCTATAAAAACACTAGAGCAGTATATACGATTTGTCCGCAACAAAAGAAACATGCACGAGCTGCTGTACAGCAGCTCGGCGAACAAGCGCACGCGCAACAGAGGCAGCCTACAGCAGTAAGTACGAGGAAAGGCGTGGCCACATCTTGCAGAAGCAAGGGAGCGGCCGAACGCAAGGTACTGCTTGTAGAGCGAGTGGCAGCGGCTGGGCAAGGTCGCTGTTGGAATCATATTCCGTCATGTGACTCCGCAACAAGCATACTGCGTGCGCTGTGTTGTGTACAGCAAGCAGTATAAGCAAGCAGTACAGCAAGCGCCGAAAATCCAAATCAAATCTCCTCCAGCAAGCAAAAAAACCCAATCCAGTACATACATGTAAAAAGAACTCCAGGTTTCAAAGCAGCCCGGCAGTGATACCAGTTTGCGTCGGGCACACGGCACACGGCCTAGGCACGCGTACCACATCGATGCCTGGTATAGGGAATGGGTCAAGCTCTTTCTTAGCGCCCGGTCGTGGTCGCAGGGCATCCAAGGGTAGGGCTACAGAGCTCGGGACTCGAATCGGAGATAAAGCTTTACATACAAAAAGTATTTTCCCCAAATATTTTGAGGAAAAAACTCTGGTACCTTGAACGTTGTACATACCAGGTATACTGGTACAAGTAGATAGTGGCTATATTTTAGAGCTGGCTCCTCCGCTCAAATGGCGGAGCGGCCAATTTAGGAAACGTAACAGAACGGCCGAACGCATGCTAAAACGGCGCCGCACATACATGCCCAGTCGCTGCCGTTCGGTGTGGCAAGGTCGTCGTGGGAGTTGCATGCGGGGAGGTGTCTCCGCAACAAACTTCCTACGCACGACCGTAGTGAAATACTGAACAGCAGAGATTTAGAGCTGGCCCCTCTGCCCAGAAGGCCGTGCGGCCAAATTTTGGAGGGAAAGTAGCAGATCTACCAATGTACCGACCAAAAAAAGTAGTGGCGGTGCTTCAAAGCTCAGCCGCTGCCGATAGTAGGGGCAAGGGCGCAGCGGGTCATACAGTCAGTAGCGATACAATATCGTCGAAGTGACAGGGACACGAGCATGCAGGCTGGTGCCGAAGTGCGATGCCTGGAGGTAGGTGTAGGATTCGTCCCTCCTACATACTGCTGTAGTACTCGTACGTTCCAGGTTTGAATTAAACACGAACTGCTGCTGCTGTGAAAGTGAGATTGGTCATGAGGGGTATTTTTGAAAGCAACAACACGTAACATCTAGGCATATATATGTGTGAACTCGAGTCGTAGAAGATAGATAGATGCACACGGGACCGGTAAGATAATCGATACGAGCCCGAATGGAAGTTGTAAGTTGTGATTCCTAATAAGGTCGATTGCTTTTCAGCTGTCTGTGAGGAGAGACCCGGTTGATCGCGAGTGAGTGAGTGAGGGAGGGATACTGCTGTACTTTTGTGACTTGCTTCTTTGCTTGGTCGTGAGCGGGGGGACGCTTTTGTGACCTGGATCAATCATTGCTGTTGCGGCATGAGAGGATCCGGTTGGTACGCTGATTATATCATATCGGAAAAAGGCCCAACAATCGAATGGTCAACTACAAGACTCTACATTTGAGTGGGATTTATTTAGAGCCGACCTCCCCACCCAAATGGCAGAGCGTCCACTACTTCTTCGAAGGTACAACATATCCGCCGAATGCAAGGTAGCGCAGTGCTGCAAGCTCAGCCGTTGCCACTCGTGGTGGCAAGCCTTAAGTCAAGGTCGCTGTGGGAACTGCGTTCTTTCGGGGGGTATGTTACAGTAGAGCGCCGCGTCGCGGTAGGTTGGAGTCGAAATGCGCAATCTGGAGGTAGGTGTAGGATTTTCGTCCATCAAGTGCATGAATCAAGACACGAACCGCAGACTGACTGATGCAAGTCATCACAGGAGAGTACGAGCACAGGTATAGGTGCACACCAGTGCAGGGTACGCAGCACGATAAAACAAAGCTGTGCTCACAGAAGAAAGCATACAGCACCACCGGCGGTAGCCGATAGCTTGAATGGGAATCGAGCACGACGCATGAACTCGATCGGTATTCTCACCTGTCTGTATCCAGACGATGCGGGCTTCGTTGTGAATGAGAGGGGGGGGGGTGAGAGGCTGTCGGTGAACTTTGTTTGTGTCTTTGCTGCTGTTGTTGCGGAGGGAAGAGGTTTAATAATCGGGATTCGGGATAAAAACCAATAGTCCGATACCGGTCAGTGGTACTATTAATAGTAAGTAATACACGAAGTAGAAAAAGCCAATCAAAATGCTGGTGTATGCGAGTAGCCCGAGACGGACTACTGACTTCACGCGCGAAATGACAAGAAAAATACCACGGTCGAAATTATTTGATGCCAGCATGATATATACATGGTTGAAGTGGGAGGTGATCAAATTCGAGAAATAAATATGTTGCTGCCCTCTCTTCAATTTGGAAGATACGATCTTAACAAGCACCGAGATTTAGCCGGTACCTGGTAGGTACAAAAATTCACCACCAGTCCTGGTCCTCCAATAAATTGTGCGGTAGCGTTATATAGTGCGGGGGCCTGACTTTTGTTTAGTGCTGCGAAAACCTTTTGTCACAACCTGCGTCCCAGAGTAGTGCGGTCGGACTGGTCCTTCAATAGTGCGGCCACCCCACTCTAAGCCGACTACGCCGGACCTCTGTGCGCCCCAATATCTCCATATATACCAGGTATATATACCAATATCTCCATATATACCAGGTATATATATATATATACCAGTATGCATTACAAGTACGTTCATTATGCGTACAGGACAGCGGTGTGGTAGTATTACGGGGGACCATACATAGTTAATAGGACCCAATATTGCTAGTAAAAATGGGTAAATATATAGGTTTTCATCTATTATACCATAGGTTCCATTAACTATGGTCCCCCGTAATATTATTATAGTATACAGCAGTAGTAATAATAGTAGTATACCTGCACTCCAGTCCGCAGCCGAGAGCACGGCGGTCACAGGTATATCGCTGCCTCACATCGCGACGTCGCTTGGCGTACAAATCTCCCCACCAACCTACTTCCAGAACAAATCTGATATCGTAATAACACTCCAATGAATGCGAGGATAATTTTTGTGCCCGTGGGGTGGGAGGGTGCAGACTCAATTCGTCTTGCTTCTTTGATGGTTCTAAGGAAAAACATTCAAGGCTTGCTGAATGATCTTGTCAGAGCTATACAGATTCGTCTACGATATGAGGGGGTTCTCGAGGCCTGGATCGGGAACCGTTTTGGGGTTAACTGGTGTTTTCGATCTCCCTCTCCGAGGATCCGTGTTGGTTTATCTTGTTGTCCACAAATCTTTTTTTCAGATTAAAATTAGATGTTTAATACCAGGTACTGGTGGTGTGTTTGGGATTAAAGGGTGTGTGTGGAAAGACCTCCCATTGTGGGTGCTACCACACCCCTGTGCTCCCTTACTTTCAATATTACCCTTCCGTACTATGATGGATGGATTCGTGTGATTTGTTTATCTATCTACTATTTATTATTCATATTATTATTAGTATTCACCTCATATATATACTATTAATAGGCGCGTTGCCGAACGGCGCCCACGATTCGCTCTCTCTATTAATATTAATAATAGTTCATTGAACAGAAATTCGGTGCTCTGCTCTCTCCCTGTCTCTGCTCTGTGCTGCTCATCAACCACAGCATGAATGACTGGGTATTATAGTGTGCCCCGTCGTTCCTGGTGAAGGTACTTTTCGGCTGGCCTCATTCACATGTACCTCCACGCCGTTTTGGGGCCCATCCAGAAAGCCCTCTGTGTAGGACAAAATCAAATTGTTGCCACACATACATACATCCTCTCCTGCACTCAACAACACGAATGACCGCGTTGATTGATGAAATAAAAACACATTCATACGTAAAAAAGTACCAGGTATGTTTTGTGTTAACCCTTCCTTGTAGAACCGCAGTCCCGATTTCGGGGCAAACTACTTGAAATTTGAGTGGATTGCCCCCAAAATGAGACTGCAGTTAGTTCTAAAAGGGTTAACTCCACTATATTTTACTTCTGCGCAGCATGTCATACGGGGGCCCTGGTTGTGACCCTGGTACCTGGCTGCCGCCACTCAACCCGAAAAGCTAATAATGTGCGTTCAGCACTATATAGGGTGACTGCAATCCACGTAATCCTCCATACGTAAATCTCGAGGTACAGCAGGGTACAGTAAAATGCGGGACCCCACTATACTGGCACCTTTTTGAGTGCGGTACCGCACTATCACGGCATATAGTTCGGGATCCCACTTTAGTGCGGATATATACGAGTAGAGCGGAACCGCACCGCCATTCCTGTATGACTCAGACGTACGCTCCTCTCATATATATATCCTCAGCACTCTGCTGTTGTGTACTTGGTATTAATAATTATTTTACGAAAATATACAACTCGTATGGTGTAATTTTCTCGCAGAATAAAAGAGTCAAACCATTACCAGGTATGTTGTTCATATGTTTTTTTTTTCTTTGGTTTTTGAGGGGAGCTTTCGTTTGCTGGTTGTCGCCGGCCCTGATGGAGTTATTGCTGTGACCAACTCCGTATTTTGTCGGCGTATGGGCTCAAGGTGCTTTGGTAGGCCGTGCCGGCGGCTGAGTATACACCCAGGTTCAGTTTCAAGGGCTCAGGTCCGAGTGGGATCAGGTACGGGGGTGTGATCACAGTGGGAGCAGGGTCCAATTCTGGGTGTGTGCGTGTGTTGACCAATAAAACATCGCGAAAAATCAGTAGTTGGCCAATCAAACGGCTTTGTCAAAGAAGTGTGTTGTGTTATTGATATGTATGTCCTACTCGATCGGGTAAAAGTTTTTTTTCGGAAAAAACGTTTTTTTTCGCACCGGGAAACGAAGAGTTAGGACCTTCTGTCCGACAATCAGTGTTGTTGTTGTTCCGCGGCTGAAGGGCTGGACCAGATACTTTACTGAAATAAATTAATTTTCTTCAGCCTTGCTTGCCAATTAAATCATTTTCCCGCTTCTCAACGGTCGATGTTTCGCAAGAAGTTCGGAAGGTATAGCCCCATACGAACCTGCAGCAGTTATAGCTCATCATGTTAATACATTTCAATTTTCTTGCCAGATTGTTTTTGGTCCAAACCGAACGCCCACAGCTCTCGGCGGTGATTGATGCGTTTGGCGGCGGTGACTCCTCTTTCGCCGGAAGTAGCGAGGGCCGATGTGTGTGGGAGAGGGGGGGTGGCACGGTCGTCGCGCGGCCGCGGAAGGTCGAGTGTCGCTCGGGAGCTACCCCTGGTACTTCACATAGTATACATATATCCATATCCCAAAACGACGCCACCATTGTCACCATTCAATTACCCGACCGAGCGTATGAGCATCACCAACGTTAACTAGCCGATGGTTAGTGTTCAAACGCTATCATTATTAATACGTAGCTACGTGTGAGTTCCAGATTATCGACCAAACCGTCGTATGGATATTGCCCCGGGAAGGTTCCGCCATCCGCCCAGGTCGTGGATACCCGTAGATCTTATTGTACGACTGGCCGTGTGGTCACCCACATTCCTTGACTGTCCGCGGTCGTCAGTATTGTAGTGGTATCGTCCCGTGACAATTAATCACTGCAGGCAGGAATGCGAGGCCCTTCCGACACACACACTCTTCCTCATCGTCGTTGACGGTCGCTCTGTGGAGCCATCCGTACCGATCCTATACCAAAAAAACCTGGAGTGTCCTACACGCTACCCTCCAAGAAGAAAGGGAAATTGCCATGCATGTCGAGTCGAACCGGGGGTCCTCCCCACATTTATTTGGCGTTGACGGCAGGACTAAAAACGGGGCCCCTCCCCACCTGAATATGAACAGCTAGCTGCACATTGTCTGATGACAATAATAATAATATTATTAATAATAATATTATTAATAATAATAATAATAATAGTAATAATAATAATAATGATAATAATAATGATAATAATAATGATAATAATAATGATACTAATAATAATACCTGGTAACAATTAAATTATTATTATTCAAGCATCATTGCTGAGCTCGGTGGCAGCTTACGAGAGATTAGGGACACGTGGGGCGTGACGAAGGAAGCGATGGAGGGCATCGCCCCCGAATCTTGGTTGGTATGGAGCATGGGTGCAGAGGGGGACCTGGTCCCAGGGCCCCCTGAAGCCGACATGCTGGCTGCACATGAGGCCGTAACCACCAACTCCCAGAAGGCTCAACATAGGATGGGCAAGCTGGTGAATCAGGGTCGGCACGCTGCACACACAGCCTCGCTGGGTGGGCTACCAGAGATTGCACGCCCACCTGGACCAGGCGACCCGCTGGGGGGGAGCGAGACCAAGGCCTTCGCCAAAGCTCGCTACAGAAGTCTACAAGGAGCAGGAGCCATTGCTTGCCTTCGGGCGAGGCCAACAGACTCGCTCCGTGTCATACCAGCAGCGGAGTTCGTGGGCATGGGAAAGCGCTTTATGGGCATCGAGGAGCACGTGGCAGTGAGGTGCCCCTGCTGCGACGCAGTCGACATAGACACACGCCACGCACGCATCTGTCACAGAGCAGGGGCACAGGTAAACCAGCATCAACCGTTGGTTCACGCGATCTCCCGCACGCTGAAGCGGCTGGGAATCCCACACCAAGTAGAGAGTGGCGAACCGTTCACTGCAGACCGGAACCTGCGGATGGATATCGTTGTCAGGAGAGGAGGTCTTCGGGACGCTCCTAACAGGGAATACACAGGGAGAAGTCCATCCTGCTGGACGTCACCCATGCAGACCCGCAAGCGCAGGTCCACCTGCGAGGAGGCAGCGCTGATCATGATGGATCAGCTGCCTCTACCTCCGAGGCGCGCAAGCGCCAACACTACGCGCGTCCGGGACATGTGTCCTTCGACGAGCGGAGCCCCAAACTAGCCACCTTAGCGGTGGAAAAGTTTGGGCGCCTCGGGGTAGAGGGCAGCAACTTCATCGACCAGCTGGCAGCTAGCGTCGTGGGGGGGGAGGGATGGTGGGTCGATGGCAAGGAAGGGGGTGGTGAAGGAACGCCTGCTCCAAATCGTCTCGGTGACCACGCAGGTCGCTATTTCGAGGAGGGTGTCGAGGTTCACAAGCTTCAGCTTAGGGACCGCCAAGAAGGAAGAAGGAACAGGGGGGGGAGGGACGACAGACCCACACCGATGGCGTGGGGATGGAGCTTGGGTGCAGCTTAGGATTTAAGAATATAGAACGTAATGAGAAGTAAGGAGCAAGGACAGCAAATGGAGTAGACAAGCCGAAAGTTGGCACATAAGGGGAGGTAGACTTGGTGCATGGGTTTCCTTTTGTTTCCGAGGTGTTCTTCTTTCGGGAAAGTTATTAGTGATCAATGTTGAAGATCATGCTGCACATTGTCGGATGGCAAGAGAAATAAGAATAAGAATAAGAATAATAATAATATTATTAATAATAATAATAATATTAATAATGTGTACAGTCTTAATCGTACCTTTTTTAGGTACGGCCATTCGTGCGGCATGAACAAGGACTATTTAATAACTGCTGCTGCTGTACATGTTGGGACCTCCTGTCAAAAAAACAAAATTGGTCCGTATTCAGGCGCCCGGGGGAAAAAATGTGAACTGTCACAGTTTTTTTCGCTAGACAGAAGGGGGAAGGGGGGTGTACTCGATAGGAAAGCTGTACTCGATCTCATGCATGACCGTAGTCGTATGACCATAGACCCTCGCATCCCTACAATGCCGAGACGGAACATGTCGGGTTTTCACCGACCAGACAGACATGGCTTGCACCGAGCGCGGAACGCCGTGAGGTGTCCGGCGGGTCGCATGAAGGGTGAAGTGCATACTACTACTAAGAACCGCTTGTAAGGCGGACTTGCATACCAGGTATATATTATGGATGATGACAGCTTCAATGAGTTAATATAAATTTCGGTATGGCCACTTCCAGAGACAGCAATGGGAGTACTATGTAGTGACTGCCTCTTGGGTGCCTAACCTTGAACACTACTACGTGATACGATCATCCCCCTTGTGCGGAGTAAAGGATTTTTACCTCGCACAAATGATCTAACCAACTCGACAACCAACTGTGGACGACCGCCAAAAAAAACGAAAACGGTACCAGGTACCCTAGTTGTCTAGCTCACGTAGTAAGCGGCATGTTTTACAGTGTCGTTGCCAACCGAAACCAACCCAACCTAAACAATAGGGGGGGAGGCGGGGGGAGGGGGGGGTACTAGAACCATGCGAAAAAAAAGGAAAAGGAAAAAACAAATCATTTTTCTTTTTTCATCATTTCGTGTGCCCGAAGACGGAAAATAAACAATTACCTCTATTTTCAGTACGAAATAATTAAATTGAAACCGAGGTCAATTTATTTAATTGTTTCGTGTGCCCGAAGACGGAAAATAAATAATACCTCTATTTCCAGTACGAAACCGAGGTCAATTTATTTCATGTATCATACCGGTTTAATAAAAAACTAAAAAGGTTTGTGGTGATATTGGTGGAGTATTCAGGGGCTATTATTGTTGTTGTCTTCACATTAAATCGTCCTTGCTACCCAGCTTCATCTCGTTCAGCACACCCAGTGTCCGTCCTGATTCCTTATCCCGGAGAGATACTGATTCTGTGGTCACAGACTGTGCGACAGAGGAAGACAAAAACATACAAACAAATCGCAAATTCAAGTGTCAAGCGAGTGAAATGCCAGCGTACCGGGTACGAGAATACAACAACACAAGCAAGACCGGAAACATAAGAACCGAAATACAATAAAACCACGAAACTAAAAAAAACTGAAATTAAAAACAAACAAAAAAACAGAATACAAACGACGCAAGGACTTCAGAAAAGCTGCTATTAGTATTAGACGGAAAGCATACGTACTCAGGAAGGGCAGGTATCTGCTGCGCGGGCGAAGCAACATGAAAGAAGAGAGGGAGATACCGGCAAAAGTCTGTCTGAGCTAGTCAAACCGATACCTAGCCACCCGATCCAGGGGTGCACGCGGATCTGAATCCCAGATACCCCACTACCCCCCCCCCCCCCCCTATATTGGAGGAGAAAAAAAAAAAACTTTTTTTTTTCCCGTGTTTTTTGTTTGTCTCGCGCCTGCTGACGCTGCTCTATGTACGTGTGTCTAGCGTCTACGAGTACTTCGTACTGCTTGGCTTTGGGTGTACACTGGTGTACACAATATTTTGTACAAGGTTTGTATGATATGCACAAGAATGTGTTGATACTGTCGGGAGGGTCGGAGTTGGGGAACCGCCACCACGCTCGCCACACCAGCCACTCGTAACAAGATTGATAAAAAAACTGCGTTGTGAAATATACCGGCGTGCGAACCTGGGTGGAAGGTGCACGTGCCGACAGTTGCGCGTACTATTAATAGAATAACACCACTGCCATCTTACACTACGGTGTCCACTACGAGGGTCATCGAAAAAGCAAAATCCGACACCACACCAGACTACCTCGATGTTGCTCCACGATATACTACAGTAGTACAAAGCTTGCGTCAAGGTCAATTGAAGCTGTCGTACCGTGTGCTGGTGATAATCCCCTAGCACGACAGTATCCCACGATCGTGCACAATAACCCGAGCGAAACATACTCAAGACAAATCTACGTACGTACCCGAATTAACCCAACTGACTCCACTGCCTCTTCGACGTGCAGCGCCGCCCGGTTCTGCTTACAGCGTAAGGCGTTGCTGCCCCTACCCCCCGGCCCCCACGCCCGCAATCCTTATTCCCTACCCCATCGACTCCCCGACTGTCGTCCTCGTTGTTCCCCCCCCCCCTCTCTTCCTCCTGGTCCTCCTTCTCCTCCTCCTCCTCCTCCTCCTCCTCTGCTTCGATGTTTCCTTCCTCTTCCTCCTCCTTGTCTTTTTTTTGTTCGTCGTCCTCCTCCTCATCCACTCCCTCTTCGTCCTCTTCCTCTTCGTCTTCCCCGTCTTCCTCCTCGTCGCTCCCCTCGTCCTCCTCGTCGTCGCCCTCTTCCTCCTCGTCGTCCTCCTCTTCCTCCTCGTCGTCCACCTCGTCCTCCCCGTCGTCGTCGTCCTCCTCCTCGTCCTCCTCCTCCTCTTCGTCCGACGCATCGATGTCGATGGGAACGCCGCTTGCTTGCTGTCGGGTTCCTTTTCCTCCCCTTCCACCCGATCTCTTGCGTGGTCGAAGCGTCACGCTGGCTCCTTTCTTGGGGCGCTTTCGCGACCTAATTGAATGCATCCTCTCCCTCACGGCTACTTTCTCTGACTCGCTCACGTCGTACTTGGCTCGGAACGCCAAAGCCACGGCATCGTTGGACCTCACGGCGACGGCCACGGCGTGTTCCATCCGCACGTGGTGGGCCATAGAGTACTTCCATACCCAACGGTCATCTTGGCAAAAAAGGCACTTGAGGGGCACGTTAGTGCACGGCAAATGCTTGCTACCTTTCGACGCCATTTTCAGCCTGAGCGTGACGGAGGCGTTTCGCTCGTCCGCCCTTGGAGCGAAAGTGCAGCTGGAGAACACGCTAGGCGCCTTTTTCCCCTTCGGGTGCACATGTACCCATGTCTTGCAGGCCCCCACACCCGCCACACCACAGAAGCCGCATGTGTCGCTCTCCTGCAAGGCCTGTGGAGTACACGCCGATTTTGTACACGCACGAACAACGCAGGTACATCGAATCAGAACACGAATTGCGCAGATTTGTCATGGCTAGAGTTTTCAAGGCAGTGCGATACGCCTCGCGCAACAAAACACTACGCGTGGGTTTGCGTGGGTCAAGCGTGGGTACATACTTGTACGAAGAAGGCAGACAGGGCGCACCTTGGTCTCTTGAATGTGCCCCCCAACGTGCTGCCGCAGTTCCCGCACAACCATCGCCATTTTGCAAGCTGGACACTCGACCGTCCCAGCAGTAGAGGATGCGGGTACTTCCTCTGGTGTCGGAGCCAAACCCGACGTGTAGGTTAAGTCAGCGTGCAGAGGAAGAGAGTCGACGGTGTGGGGAACCGTTCGCATGACAGGAGTTTCGTTAAACCCCTCCACGAGTCCCACGGTCTCAACCAGTACCTCCTGCGTGGAAAATATCTCCTCCATGCTGAACACGTACGTCATCTTATCCACGCTCATGTCCGGGTCTAGTTCTATCACAAACGTTAGAGGGCAGATGTAGGTGATCCCTGTGCACAGCGTTCGCGCCTCCCACTCGAAAAGTGTACCATTTCCCCCCACCAGCAGCTTCATAAGGTGCCCCTTCACGACCTGTCCACCCACCCATCCGACCCGGGTATCCGTGCTTGGCGGTGCTGTTGCCGACAAAACCCCGACAGAGTAGGTAGTGGGCTCATTGCGTTGCGAAGGAAGTTTGAAAAGTGTTGCAAATGGGTCTCCGACCTGCAACCGTGCAGCGTAGTCCGTTTGGTCGGTTCCTGGGGCGTCCACCGCCGACACGTCTGAAGGGGCTGTGAATCCCCGCACACGCGCAAGCCGGTCGCGCGAGGCGTTACGGAAGTGCTGTCCAGTGTATTCCTTCAGCGCCGATGCCTTATGGACCTGCCAGCAGATGATTAAGAGGGGGGCATGAGAAACAAACATGACGCATTGGTGCAAGTGGCTGATTCTATAGATTGAATGATAGTCGAAAGTTGTGTGGACGTAATTTTGCAGTTGGACAAGGGTGTACCTTTAGGGACGCACCTTTTTGCCGCCGAGGTCAAGGTACTGCGAGTGTTTCGTCAGCCCTGGGTCGTTCGTCTCCAGCGCCTGATCGATGACGACGTCGTGTGGATCCCCGCCGGCTGCGTCTTGGCGTGGTGTAGAAGCCGGAGGATTTGAGCCACCATTCGTCGGCTCCTCGCGAAGATCACCCTCGGGATCGCCGTCCACGTCGGGATCAGATGGTGATCGCATGCCGGGCATACCTTTCGTTGGCCTTACAGGTTGAATGCAAGCATAACGCAGCTCAAGTCAGGTTTCCACGCGAGATCAGGATGGCATGCGAGTGGCATGCGAACCGACAGCATCATATCGACAAAACAGGAACTGGTGGGTGCCAGCAACACGATAACCGTATTGCAAGGGCCGGCCGAAAATTCGCGTGATACTCCGCAGATTCGACAGTTTGTTTTGCATGCCCGCATTACGAAGACGTGGATGAGTTACCTGTCGCACCCCGCAAACATAACACCATGACAATACCGTATGAATGGTCGTCGGCATTTGTATACGTAGGGGGCATAGCGTGGACATAAAAAGAGCCTTTGATTGGCTTAAAAATGACAAAAAAAAGGTGAAAGTCAAGCAGAGTAGACAGAATCAGGTATACCTACAGTATGCATTGTCTGCTCTGCTTACTGCACTGTTCAGCGTAGTATCTCTGTGTCGTAGTTTTGTGACCACAGAACTGGTACCCCTCTAGGATGAAGAATCGGCACGGACACTGGGTGTGCTGGATGTCGACGGGTAGAAAGGAAGGTTTAATGTGAAGAACACACACACACAGTAGGCAAAAACACGTACAACGAGTTTTGGACCAATGGCAGGACACGTGGAGTGCGTTTTCACTTGAGTTCAAGTATGTACCTGTTTTTGGCCTCAAACGGACCACGTATACCTGTTTTTGGCCGCTGCCAAGCCGCTGCCCCGGTATTTATGTACAAGTTTGTACCAGCTTGAAACTCCGGCAAGAAATCATTGAGAAAGCAGCCTTTGCGAGCCTTCTATAAAATAGGAGAACATTTGCTGCGGGTCAACCGAGTCAAGATATCGTGATTTATGATACATACTCGACCCAGTAGCGCTGCCACTCACCGTTCGTGCTCCTTGGAACACTCGTGCTCTCTAGCCAATGCCGCGTCAAGCGTCGAACCATCCCTGAAATCATGGCCGCAGCAGCAAACCCACACGTCGTGTCCACCGCTTCCAGCGTCGCTGGAGCTCTTACTGCAGTGACGCTGCAACCAACCCTGAGCAGTGAACGGCGCTGCTGTGCCTGCTTCCTCGGCATCGACGGTGCTCATGCTCTCGGCCGTGTCCATGCTTTTTGTTCCCCAGAGTGTTAAGCAGAAACGCTGGGTGGTGTTGTATTGTCTAGAAGGCCTTGCGTACCCTCGGGAATGCGGGGACGATTCAATCTCATCCCCTGCTATTGGTGTATATAGGTTTTAGTATTGATTCGGATTATATAGGAAATAGTATAGTACTGCGCTTTATGGGTGGTCTGATTTCGTTTATATAGGATTTAGTGTGGTGTGCACCCCCCTATACGCCGAAGGGTGCCTAAATAAAAAACTTGACACCCCCCCCAGCCCCCCCCCCTATATTTGGTTTCCCAAAAATAAATTTTGGAGTGTGGTGTCGGATTATTTTTTTTTGTGCACCCCTGCCCGATCTATGATTTCGTTTCTGCATTCGTCGACCGCTGTATCAGTACAGCTGCCCCTCCCCCCTCCCCCTCTCCCCTTGTCGCCGTTCTTGGCGTCCTCTGCTGCGTGGCGCAGCCGGCTCTTCTGTGCTTCGTTCCTGTGCCACCTCGTCATCAAACAGTCAGCCGCTCCGACGACCCCCCGGTACCACTTCCCACTCTTCTTAGCCGCCCTCGGCCAAATCAACGTCTCTACTCCGAACAGCAGAGGGGAGTTTCCGTGGACCCCTCGGTGGCTTGAAAAACCCTGCGGTCGTCTGCTAGATATTGGACCCAGTTATTTTCCGGTCTGCCTCTTCCGGAGTTCTCCCCACCAGCCATCGTCCCAAACATCACCCGGCGGGTCAGCCGCTCATTGGTCGTCCGCTGTACGGCCCCCACAAAGAGGAGGCGCCATTATTTGCGGATGGTCGTCTCAACGCTCTCGTATTGTGCCTTTTTAAGGGCCTTGGCGTACGACATGAGGTGGTCAGTGCGTTGTCGGCGCTTGGAGCCAATGCTCCCTAGGAGGAGGAGTTTGTGGTGTGCCGTTCTGAGCTCAGCGACGTGCTCCTGACCAAGAATCCACGTCTCACGCACCCGTACAGCAGGGTCTCACCTCGGTATTTAGCATGCGCACGTTTAGAGTTAACGGGGCATCCTCCATATCATACAGTTCCCGTTTGAACCGATTGTAGCATGCCCATGCGAGTCGGATCCGTCTATGATCTCTGGCATAATGTCAGCGCTTGCGGCGACCAGAACGCCCGGGTACATAATATAGTCTGCAGTTGTGAAGTATCAGGAATGCGAGAATAACCCAAAGAATGGATTGACTCAGCGGATATTCCGTTCGTCGAGAGTAACGTTCTTTTAGGAATGTTTTCTAGGGTGGACAGCCCGTTAGACGACAGCAATGTTCCTCATAGGCGGAGATAGGACCATAAAGTGAGAAACCCTTATACTATTAATAGCAGAAGAACGATCGGTAGCCATAGATAGGAAAGTTCTTTATGAATACATCAGATAAGCGGAATTTAGGAGAGCTTGTGGCGTGGTGTGGGAAAAGTAAAATATCTCGGGTGTCGAGTTCCTCCTCCCCTCACCTCTCAATTCTCTCCCAGAGCACCTCTTTTGCTCTCGCCATCAATAATTGAGATCTAAATCAGAAGAAGATCTAAATTAGAAGAAGCGAAGCACTGCTTCCCAGCTGCCAGATACACCTGCGTCCCTTCCCCTAACTCGACCATTTCTTATGTATCTAACGTCGTCGCATCCAGCGAACATTCTGGCCAAGCATGGGACTGCAGCGCTTCTTCTAGATCTCCTCACGATCAAGTGAGCCGTCGATCCCTATCCGGGAGGCATTTGGTTTTGAAGTCAACTTTTGAGATATTTTTGTCCCTTGTTTCTTGTTTTTTTTTTTGTTTTCCTTGCTCTCTCTTTTCTTTTCTTTTGTTTTTTTCGGACATGCCCTCCCGAGTGCGTTTATAGTGTAGAGCGTGATAAGCAGTGGCGTAAGTAAACGCTGGTCCCCTCTTAGTATAGGTGAGTAGACGCGTCTCTCCTCGTATCGGGCGCCGTGAACTCACACGCACAAGTACGCACAAGCTCTCTCTGTTGCTGTTTCTTAGAAGGTACCTGGTATACAAGTACTGGTGCTACTGCAGTACTTGGTATAGCAGTACGATCGAGGTTTTTTTTCCCGCTCCCCATACCCCGTCTCCAACATCCCCCGTTCGTACCTTTGGGAAGCTTTGGCGTTGGTCGGCGTTGGGGAGGTTTGTGGGGGGGGGGCGAGCTGTTGCTGGAGCGTGTTATACGGGCCCCAGGTTTGACATGCCCTAGCGAGTGTTCCCCTGCTCTCGAAATGTTGGAATATGTGGTCCTTCACGGGTTACAACGGTTTTCCATTCCGACCTCTGGGGGTGGGGTGTGCCGTTTTGTCCTTCTCACGGACGCCCTCGCCGTATTTTATAAAATTATGAGATACGTCAGCAGTGTGTGCGGCTGACTAAAAACCTGATACTCAACTTTGCAAGCTGCGTATTACCACTGCTCTTACTGTATATTGCATTTGAAGTATGGGGGTTGTGCACTATTTACGATGAGTTTATTTATATACTTCGAAGTAGAAATTAGTACTGATATTTATAAGGTGTATGATAAGTCGTTGGCGCGTATTCTACATGTAATTCCTTGATAAGGATATAGGTCGGTGACTCTGACTCTGTATTTTGGCGCCTATCGAGGTGAAATATTTATCCCGTGCCCCAAATGAAACAAAGGGCGACATATGAAGAAAGATGGTTGAAAACGGAAGGATTCATCAAAGCCATTTTCTGGCGTCATTTCTTAAGGCACGAACACCGAAATCCGGCACCCCGATGAAACTCATATGACCGTCCCGGGCCGCTACAACCACAACAGCTACTATTAAATACTATACTACTACTACTACTACTACTACTACTACTACTACTACTACTACTACTACTACTACTACTACTACTACTACTACTACTACTACTACTTCTACTACTACTACTATTAATACTACTACTACTACTACTACTACTACTACTACTACTACTACTACTACTACTACTACTACTACTACTACTACTACTACTACTACTACTACTACTACTACTACTACTACTACTACTACTACTACTACTACTACTACTACTGCTACTACCACTACTACTACTACTACTACTACTACTACTACTACTACTACTACTACTACTACTACTACTACTACTACTACTACTACTACTACTACTACTACTACTACTACTACTACTACTACTACTACTACTACTACTACTACTACTACTACTACTACTACTACTACTACTACTACTACTACTACTACTACTACTACTACTACTACTACTACTACTACTACTACTACTACTACTACTACTACTACTACTACTACTACTACTACTACTACTACTACTACTACTACTACTACTACTACTACTACTACTACTACTACTACTACTACTACTACTACTACTACTACTACTACTACTACTACTACTACTACTACTACTACTACTACTACTACTACTACTACTACTACTACTACTACTACTACTACTACTACTACTACTACTACTACTACTACTACTACTACTACTACTACTACTACTACTACTACTACTACTACTACTACTACTACTACTACTACTACTACTACTACTACTACTACTACTACTACTACTACTACTACTGCTACTGTACTACTACTGCCCCGGGCCGTATTCAGCCCCTAGGCGGGGATCTTTCCTTCGCTGACACGCTCAAATCCTTTTGTTCTCAATCTTGAACGAAAATGTCATCCGCTACGGGCTCAAGCCCGCTGAGCCTGCAACGGCTAATCGCACGCCACAGCTCTCTTTGCTTGACCGCTTAAACACTGACTAGCGCGATAGGCCTTTACAAGTGTGGCACAAGCTACCGGGGTATCTCCGGGAAATGTAGTTCGGTTTCCAATGCCGTGGTTGGGACATACCTGGTATACATCATAGCCGCTGGATGATATCCCAATCGAGTCATTCACAGAGTTTGGCTCGTGCTCTCCTGTGTCGTTCAAAATTTCGTCACCTGATAGCCCCCGAGTGACCTTTCGCCCCTTTTGCGTGAATTGCTTTTATTGCCAAACAAATGGGCACGAGTTCGGGCGAATATCTCGTGGCCGACCTCATACCACACTCCGCGTCGCCGTACGCCAGCTCAGTGGGCACCATACCACATAAATCCGGCGGGATTAGGCTTACAATATATTATAACCATTGGAACACAGTCAGCATTCTCGGCCAGCTTTCCGCACCTCACGTCGTTGTAGCCTTCAACAAGTTGGGCAGCGGAAGAGGCGTGTTCCCTCCTTGATCTCGTATCTTTGTTCTACCCGAAACCGTCACGAACACACGATCCCTCTCACGGCATTCTGCACGCCATTGCGCTTCTTAGAGTATCCGGCCATACCACAAGGGAGCAGCCTGGCGCCGCCAGGAGAGTCCGTCCATCGAAGGTCTCGCCAACGTGACCTTCTAACTTGATGGCGACATCGCCTTCAATCCGAATGCCAGCTCTCACGTTGTTGATTCTTTCGCACCACCTGCTAGATCACTCAGTCAGCGCTGACTGAGTTTCGTCTAGGAGGCAGTGCTAAATAATCAACCAAACACATGTTTTAGAGTGCGTGGAACCTCTCCCACTTAGTACCGGTGATCTCCGAGGCCCTCCCCTCGCCAAGCGTTGCTAGCGACTAGAACTGACTGAGTATGGTCTAGCAGGTGGTGCTATATAATCAACAAAATACATGATTTAGAGTTCGTGGAACCTCTTCGACTTAGTAACAACGACCTCCGAGGCCCTTCCCTCGCCAAGCGCTACTACTGGTGACTAGAGGCACACTATCAGAATCATTCGTATTGTCTCCAGCGCGCACGCTCGAAAAGGACAAATTGCGAATTAATTCAGTGATATTGCAACCCCCGGCCCGCCCTTGGTGATTGTATAGCACTACAGTACCTGCCAGACCACTCAGCCAGCGATCGTGGAATCTCGTCGACTTAGTAACAGTGATCTCCGGAGCCCCCCCTTCGCCAAAAAATGCTATTAATAGTGTCTAGAGGAACACTATCATAATCATTCGTATTGTCTTCAGCTCGCACGCTCGAACAGCACAAACTACGAACTCGGTGAGGTTTGAACCCCCCACCCAATCTTGAGAATTATATAGCAGCAGTAGACTTGGTGCATGGGTTTCCTTTAGTTTCCGAGGTTTTCTTCTTCTTTCAGGAAAGTGATGAGTGATCAATGTTTTGAAGATCATGCTGCACATTGTCGGATGGCAAGATAAATAATATTTATATAGCACTACCTGCTAAACCACTAAAACTGACTTAGTGGTCCAGCAGGTAGTGCTATACAAATCTCAAGGGTGGGCCGGGGGTTCAAATCTTACCGAATTCGTAATTAGTTTTTTTCGAGCGTGCGCGTCGAAGACAATACGAAGGACTATGATAGTGTGCAGTGTGCCTCTAGACGCTAGTAGCGTTTGGCGGGGGGAGAACCCGGGCGATCAATGTGGCTAAGTCGACGAGATTCCACGAGTTCGAAAACATAGATTTGTGCTGATTATATAGCACTACCTGCTAGACTCCCTGGTCAGCGCTGCCTGAGTGGTGTAACAGGTAGTGCTATATAACTAACGCACGTCTTCAACATCAAGGAAAATTTCAAGCAGTTACGAAAGCACTTCCCCAAGCTCTCGCCGTCGAAGGCCGAGACCGGTGCTACTGACGCGGATTTTCTCGGCCACACCATCTCTCCCGCGGGCATTCGGCCGAACGCCAGCAAGTTCGAAGCCCTCATGAAGATACCGATGCCCTAGGACCCCTCCTGAAACTACGGTCTTCAAACAACTGCAGCCCCTCCGGGGTGGTCTGTCCTACATTTAATACAGAACATTCTCGCAGACAGGGCCAAAGTGATTAGGCTCGTCACATCGTTTTTAAAATAGTGGGGAAACTCCGCATTTTCGTCTGCCATGGGAGCCATCGTATGGGCAATTCCTGCAAGAATTGTCGGCGTCACCGGCCTTGATCGACCCTGACTGGGACGTGGTCGCCAACCACTGCCGCCCATTCCTCCACTGCTGCGACGCTAGGGTCGATGGTGTTGGAGCCTCCCTGGAGAACGGACAACGTAACGCTTTAATTTGCCCTTTTGGTTTCATTAGTCGCGCCATCTTCGAGGTCTAGGCGGCACTGGACCCCGCTCGATCTCGATGCCAGCAGCATCGCTTGGAACATCGAGCGACTTCGAAGTTTTTCATGGGGTACCACCGTCGGCCCTTTTTCAGACCGTAAGGCGCTACAATAAAAAGCTTCGTCAAGCTTGCTGAGCACAAACACCCCGAGTCCACAGATGGCGCGAATTTCAGACGGCGTACC
>JARUPZ010001405.1:0-21003 GCA_031213475.1 Nereocystis luetkeana
CACCGCCATGGTATTGTTGGTTACTCTGCGCCAAAATAAATTGGTAAACCTTGGTCCTGTTTGGGATCAGGTACAGAGTCACTCAGGCGAAAAGCGTAAACGCCGTATGCATGCAGTGATAGTCAGGTTATCTCCCGTCATCGTACGAAGTACCAGCGGGTAGTGAGTCTACTTGATGTGTTTTCGTTCCCGTGGGCATTCGACGGTTGATGGGTGGCGGTCGAGACTAGACAGACAGGTAGTTTAATTGTTGCGCTCTACGTCACGCTGGCTTTGCCATACTCTTGTATATCGTACCACGATGTCCGGCAAGACATTTAACGTTCGAATCTTAACGTGAAAGCGATCCTCGTTTTGCGGGACAGAGCAAAAGACGATGGTGACCACCAAAAGGGTATTCTCTTGTATCTTGTACCACACTGAGAAACTAAATTTGCAACGTTTGGATATGTGTTTGATGTAAAAACGATCCTCATGTTGCGGGGCAGAGTGCAATACGATGACGACCACCAACAGGGTTTGAATGTACGTACAGCAGTAGTAGCGTGTTGGAGCGGCCCATGGTGACGTGTCACAATACAATGAACCCGTATTATTGTAGAAAACAATAGTCGATTTAACGATGTCTTCGGCGCTGTGAGTATATATATAGTAACGGGACCCACTACTACTTCCATTTTACGGTACATACGAAAAGTGGTTCCCTTAAGCGTCACCCGCCGCTCCATGTACCCGGCGAACTGGGTGTATCATGGTCGAACAACGGTATCGCTGCGGGTGGTGGTGTTGTGTATTGGTGTTTATTTGTTGCCTAAAAAAGCGTCGATATTATGGGTGTCGGTCAAGGTACGGTATGAACATTGCATTGACCATTATCTTTAACGTCTATCCCGGCCGCTTACCCCACACCCGTCTTGAGAGATGTGGACGTGCTTGACGAGTGATCCTACGGTAGAGGATGCGACACTTATATTTTGCAAGGAGGGGAGGGGGGGGGGGGGGGGGGGGGGCGGGCACAGATCCCCCACAAGCCCGGTATGCTATTTTACTCCAGCCCCCAGCCTGGCACACAGTATAGCGGGCGTCGTCTTTTTTCGCTTCAGAAAGACCGCCTACAGTAGTTACTACGGACTGGTATGTACGATGATAGTACTCTTCTTTTCGTGTTTGAACTTTTAGAAGGCACCTGGTGCAACGTTCTGGCCACGCTATCTTTGACACTCTCAGCTGGGCTACGAATATCCTTTCTCTAAAGGGCCGTACGTCTTGAACAACGTTTTGTTCTGCTGTGGAGTGCCTCTCCGTGTTGATCTTCCTGTTTTTGTTTGTCGTCCTGAAAAGAGGAGGCTGTGTGGGTACTGTAGTACGCGTAAGTGCCTGTTTCAGTCCTTTTTTTGTTCGGAGTAAGATCGAAGAAAATCGTCACGACCTCATTCGGTCCTGTGGGCATCGCCCGGAAACTTCACGATGGGCAAAAGACGTGGTAAACAAGTAGATGATGTCGTCGTGAATAGACCAGCCGATGGCGAGATTCAAAGTCCAGGCAAACCGCACGAACATGGCACGGGTTTGCCACCAACAGCTCCCGCCAGTGAATGGGCGCAGGCGAAACCGGGAATGTTTGGTACACGCCCTACTAAGCTGAGATCGTATCTATCTCGGTGGTCACAGGAACGCACAACAACGCACGCAGAGAGATTTCAATAGGGGACTATTAAATTAATAGGAGACACAGAGAAGAGAATGGCGGGGTCTCCGTACGGCCAGTACCACACAAAACAAAGAAAAACACAAAACGCTCTTATGAATAGTAACAAGGTAGGATTCGCAAAGCAAAGGACTACAAACCGTGCTTGTTGTTGACAGGGGAGAAAGTAACACAGATTTGTCAACGTGGTCTGCATCTCAATTGTAAATCGGCACACCATACACCCGCCCGCCGAAGTACATACCGTACATATGTGATGTCACGCTCTTCTCACAAGCATGCCACTGTTTTGTACGCGGGTCTATATTTTATAGCGAAATTTAATCGCCAGCAAACCTACGAGCCCGTGTGTAGTATGCGGCACCGCATGCAGCCCAAGAATGTACATGACTCACGCGTCTTCACCATGTAAATAATCAGAAACAATTGACTATCCACTGGATACATATACCGAGCAAAACGCGACCACCGGCCAATAGGCAAAAAAAGGCAACCTCTCCTCCACCAAGCTTACACGTAACGTGTGTATGAATGCATGGACGTATGTGCTACCCAAAACGGTTCTTAAAAACGTAGCTTTAGACTTTTCGGGTCATGAGATATGTTTCTCTGTCTCCAAAACCAACGCGGGCATGCCCACGCAGTAACCCCTTTTTTTACGACCGAACCCAACATAACAGCCGTCCGTGCTTTATCAAGACAAGCTACTACTACTACGGGGGACCATAGTAAGTAGGACCAAATATTGCTGGTAAAAATTGGGGAATATGCAGGTGTTTGTGTACTCCGTAGGTTCTATTAACTATGGCTCCCCGTAATAAATAGCCGGAAATTCGTAGTGTTGGCACTCTCGTGGTGCTAAAAAGTAACGAAGCGCGTCGCCAGTGTCGAATGAATGTCTATCTGTTGTATGTCTCCCAGCGGCAAATGAGCCGCGCTTCTTCTTCGTCTGTCTGTAGATCCAGTGACTATTAATAGACTCATACCTTATATATTCGCCGTTTTTGCGGGTGGGTCCTTTTTTCTCCTTTGTTTGGTTTGATTTTTTTGTGACATACACGGCCATTCATTGGATGGAAGAGCGTTTGTTTCTCGCCACCAACAAAAATACATGGGAGTTGTTACAGGAGAGATAGTTTTTGCCCTGAATTTCCAGAATTAATTGCCAGGGGGTTTTGTTTCAAAAATCGTTCGTTCCGGGTTGTCATATTTTTTTTGTCCAAAAATATAAAAATGTGAACCTATATTTCCGGGACTTTTTCACTCCTGGTTGGACCTCCTGAAGAATAGACCACAAAGGGTGACAGAACACACCCGTGCTTTAAATACAAATATCTCTGTGCTGGTTCTAAATTTCCGAATACAATTATTTTGGAAATGATGGAAAAATCTACTCGACACTAACGGCCCTCACATTCAACTTTGAATCAGGCACCGAACCGTTGGAGTTACCAGTAGTGTCGATGTGCTCGAGGTGGTAGAAAATGTGATGGCATCATTGCCGAAACACTAGTAAGTCTTGGAGCTGCAAACTTGCATCTGATTTGCGCAGGAACGCATCCCGTCAGCCGTGTTACCGTAGCGCGTGCCTCGCGATATTATAGATAGGTACCTGGTATACTGCTGTTGTGCTCAGTAATACGATTATCTTGCTGCTGCTGTAGGTAAACTACAATGATTGGTGTCGGTCTGTACGCCGTCGTATGAAAAACAACAAGGAACGGCCGGTTAGGATTCGCTGCATTGTTATAGTAAAACCTACCTGGTATTGTTTAATCAAGCAGTTATGTTTCAGATCTATCTGGTTGAAAGCAAAATATGTCAGGAAACAGCATTTATTTCCATCCCTTGATCGACAGAAATATCCCCTTTTTGACTTACCTGGACTGGCTAAGAACCCCTACCGCCGTAGGTTTTAGTGTGGAACGCTCGGCCACCAGCGAAATTTTGACATTGCTTGACGTCTCTCCTGACATCTGTGATTAAAACCACCTTCTTGTGTATCTTACGTCTTTGGATTCTACTCAAGTTGCTCAATTATAGGTGGATGGTTTATTGGAACAAACCCGGCGGCATTCTCGGGTGGAAAAAGGAAAAGCAAGAACAATTACAGCAGTAGTAGTACGGCTGTAATCCATTTACGCAAGCAATCCAGGCAATTATGTGCAGAAAATGAACCCAATCGCACTTACTTGCCATCAATACTCTGAACGTAGAGGGAAGTAGTCATAAACGATAGCTGACACATTGTCCATACGTAGGTTTCCTTCGTTTTCAGGGGTTTCTTTATGATTTCAAGCTTGTGCTGGACAGTCTCGGATGGCAAGCATTCTGATAAAAGCATTATATGGTAGCATTCCTACTACTCAGAACGACTACTAGGCCCCTCTTCCCGGCGAACGGGTGGATGATTTAAGACTGCAGTCTCGTTTTGGGGACTAATCATCCTTGGAAATAAATACACTGTTTAGTCCCCGAAACGGGACTGGGGCTAATCTGATATGTACGTAGGATATAGACGAAACACCGTGATCCTCTTTTCGTTAAAATTGATCAGTTGTACGTACCGGGTACACGGTGGTGGTAGCCCGTGTCGTCTGATAGTAAAGCTCGTCTATGATGCGAGTCGTACTATATATACTCCTTTACTGTTCTTTGCATGATGGCCCTTTCGTGTTATCACGCAAGCGGGGAGACGCAACAAACCCTTCCCTCGTCGCCCTTCGCCGCTTTGCCGCGTATCCAAAACCACGCATAAACTACATCAGCATTCGCTACAGCAAAGCAACCATGACAGTTTCCTGTGGGCACTTCTGACTCAAGGTAAGGACCGTTTCCTCCCTCTACTCCTACTCCTCCGTACGCTCCTCCTCTCTCCTCCACCTCCTCCTGCTCTTCCTCCTCCTCATCCTCCTCCTCCTTCTCCTGCTCCTCCTCCTCCCCTCTCCTTCTCCTGCTCCTCCTCCTCCTCCTCCTCCTCCTCCTCCTCGTCCTTCTCCTGCTCCTCCTCCTCCTCCTCCTCCTCCTCCTCCTCCTCCTCCTCCTCCTCCTCCTCCTCCTCCTCCTCCTCCTCCTCCTCCTCCTCCTCCTCCTCCTCCTCCTCCTCCTCCTCCTCCTCCTCCTCCTCCTCCTCCTCCTCCTCCTCCTCCTCCTCCTCCTCCTCCTCCTCCTCCTCCTCCTCCTCCTCCTCCTCCTCCTCCTCCTCCTCCTCCTCCTCCTCCTCCTCCTCCTCCTCCTCCTCCTCCTCCTCCTCCTCCTCCTCCTCCTCCTCCTCCTCCTCCTCCTCCTCCTCCTCCTCCTCCTCCTCCTCCTCCTCCTCCTGCTCCTCCTGCTCCTCCTCCTCCTCCTCCTCCTCCTCCTCCTCCTCCTCCTCCTCCTCCTCCCTCCTCCCCCTCCTCCTCCTCCTCCTCCTCCTTCTCCTCCTCCTCCTGCTGATCCCCCTCCCTCCTCTTCCTCCTCCTCTTCCTCCTCCTCCGACGAGCGGTGAAGGGAATTGGGGATCCCCGCGTCATACTACCTCGGCCGCCGTCTGCCGCACGGATATATTTCTCAAGTACCTATCCTGTCACCGAGATGACGACGAGCCATACTGAAATTAGCTGTGCTCTCGGGGTGGATCACATACATAATGCTTTGTCATACATACATACATGCAGAACTGCCAATGACTGCGTGCAAATATATTTTTATTGTATATGATGCGGACGGAATACCTGGCGCTACTTGTCACGCAATGTACATGATTTACTGACTGTTGTAATCCCGCTTATATATACCTATCTATGCGCAGTTACTTCCCGAGTACAACAGTGGCAGGCCCTTTGACATATATAAGATGCCTTAACTCAATCATATCTCAAATATCAGATATATTAATATCAAAGATCGATAATTTAATCGAAAATATACAGAACGGCAGCATACACCTACATATTAAGCACAATGATGTACGTGACGTATACACGAGTACACCTGTTATGCATAATGTATTACGCCATGTGTCACAACTATTACGGCCTGATAATACGTTCACCAGCACTATGAATAATTGTAGTCGGGTATTATTAGAGAGGCTGTCACAGGGACCCCCGCCCGCGGTGCCAGGTGCGGACACGTTAAAGGGTACTTCCCTGCCCCGCCCTGTCCTGCGTGTAGACTTCGCACGCTTTTTTGGGGACCCCAGACTGTAGCTTACAGCGACCACCTACCAATCGGAAGGCCGCTCCCGGCCAGCCCGTGCCACCTCATCATCATGACGCCAACACCCCAGGCTGACTACCACAGCAAACAGGAGCGCGTCTCACGTGGTTGCCTCCGGTACTCCCCTTCCAAAAGCAGGTACGAACGTTTTTCACTCTGCAGAAATGTGCTTGGTCCGTGTGCAGCAGTTGGTAAAGCCTTCTCCCGAATGCGTCATCGGGCGCTCGACCCCCAAAGCGTTGCAATTACTTGTATGGCTCCACGTGTACGTAGCAGATGAAAGAAACGCATCGAAATAGGTCATGTTCCGTAAAACTCTTCCTATGGAAACCAGAAACTGTGTTGATGGAGAGCTTTATGTCGCGTTCGGGGTGTACAGCTTGCTGTAGTAGTATCCAGCAAAATCCTTCTCGTCTGGTGCACGACTCTAGGCTTTACACCCGCTGGTATGCGTCTACCGTACGCGCACCCGAACGACGTCTTTTTTTGTTCTTTGTGGAGTATGGTTGTACATGCTGTAACGACGGGTTTTTTTCTCTCTGTGGGGTAGGATGATACATACATGCACGGCTGCTTGTTGTTTTCTCCACGGCAGCCCGTGCATCCCGTGCATCGCATGACTGTTCGTTCGCGTGGTAGGTTGGTTTCGTTCTTACGGACGGCACGGCCTCGCAGACACTGCTTCTTCTGCTGTTTGGTTGTTGCTTGTTACATACTGCATACCGTCACATGTTTTCAGGTAATTGTTCACCACGCATACTTCCTCCCTACTATTAGCGCGATTCGTGGGATTGGCTAGGCGGTATATTCGTTGGGTAGTAATCTAGGCGAGCCGTAGGTCGCGCGTTCCTGCCCTTCTGCGCCTCACGGGCATGCCTGCATGTGTATCGCACAGACGATACACTACCACCACCACCGCTGGGCGTCCGTATCGTTTTTTCGTATGGAGTCGGGAACACCCAACTAGCCGGGCTGAATTTTTATATTCCGAGATTCCGGAGCCGACATACTGAGCTGTTACTACTGGAGTGTAGACGTAGAGTTTGCCCGGATTATCAAAAACCAGCCCAGGGCAACCTTAGCGCCTGTGACGACTACTTATTGTTGTTTGCCGTGTCCTGTGTTCTCTGCACCCCGAGAGGTTTCATTCACTGTGGGGAATACCGTAAGGATGTGGGTCATCCCACAGGGATGCGACGTATTTGCAGCACTCGTCCGTTTTGTCGGCAACGGCGCTAATAGTTCCGAAAGAGATAACGTGTATTTTCGGAAGGGTCCCCACCAGACCTTTCGGGAAACGCCTTGTTTCGTGGTGAAAACCTTCACGCTCGGGAGAAATCGAGCCCTGGAACGCCACCGCGCCCTCTGTTCGATTACTCGCATCCGTGCGGTACTATGTTATGTTATCATCGTGAGTCGCAGTTGGCAAATCGAACGACGGCACTCTCTATCCCCGCTGATGGGTACGACGGTGTTTAGTAGTGAGACCGTGGGAGATAACCGCTGTTGGCCTCGAAACCCAGGGGATAAGAACAACGAACATGGTACATATACACACGTTCTGTGTATATTCATATACCATGAAAGCTGGAATAGCAGGTGGCAATTGCACTCGAGGCACGGCGTCGAAAGTTACTCGTTTCTTGCTGTCGCTCACGAAGCACGAGCTATGCAAAAAGTTTCGAACATTGAATGATGAGCAAGACGAGTACTACGGCCCGCTTTTTAGAGGTTTTCTGACAATGCATTTTGCACCGCGCTTTCGTGGCGCAGATAGATGTTAGGTTTTCCCGTTTCTTGAGTTGTTTGTGCGTCACATGTACAGCGCGGGTCCTCTCAAAAGAAAGCCGGGGTAGTGGGTTGCCTCAAGACGATGGAAATACGACGTTTCGAGTGTATTCCCAAGGACCATTATACCATTATAGTAATCAAGACCTTTTATATGCACAAAAACCAGTACCTGGTATATTCCGGTAGTTATCCCCAGCATTTTTGGGCCTAAATACTACGGTCCCCCGGAATAGTCGAAAACTAAAGTGCTTTAGAGGCGCTATACGATAGAGGTTCCCCCTGTTTTTTACGAGGCTCCTCGCTTAAGGAGCTCCATAGCTAACCACGGAAACTGACTTCAATAAAAAAGCAGATTGTCTCGCGATGATTAATCCCATGGCCCAAATGTACTAAAAAAGTCCTTTGCGAAACAAGACGGGCATTCCGACTAGTTTGGGTTAAGGAGCCCTGTCGGCCACAAAACATTTTCGCGGAAATGTGCTACCTCTATGGTAGAACGCGACTTTCAAGAAACATCTCAAGACACTTTCGTACCTCCGCTACGGGCAAAAAAATGAGTGAGGCTCCTACCGCTCCAGAAGAAGCTTTACACCCCACATAGTATACAGTTAGAATCTGATTGTAGAGGAAACAAAATCCCACGATTATTATTGAAACCCCTATTAAAACTATGCGGTGACCTATGTACCTACTTGGCAACGCTTTATCACGACGACAGCGATTGCGCACACAAACGATGGTTCGACGATATCGGGTACTACTGCTGCAGTTGCTCAGACGAGGCGTACCGGCCAGCGAGAATTGTTTGGGCAAAAAACATAACCAAACCAACACTCGCTGGGGTCAACAAAAAAAAGGGAAAAAACCCAACACCCCACTACCCTTTTTCGAGCCCCACCCCGGCAGGAGGGGCTGCGTCTAGAATCATGATATATCCAATAATTCCTTAAAAAAAGTTCGCTCGCCCATAATTCCAACGCGGTTTTTCCCTAGTAGTGTCTTTGGTTCCCCCTTGCTGACACTGGGGAGGGGTGTATGCCGTTTCCCCATTTTTTGACGGGTGCCCTTTGGCACGTACCCCTATCCTCGTAGCACGCCTCTAAAGCGTGACAAGTCAGCTAGCTGCCTTCTTTCCTTGATCTGTTTTTGTATGGAGGTGTAATTGTCACACGTCTCTCTGAAACAACCGACACAACGCACCCACCTTCGTGCAGGGCAGTAGTGGAGCGCTTCTTTTCGTGCAAGTGATCTACCTCTCGAATCGATCAAGCCCCATCATCAAGGGAAGCTTCGAACACCGCCGTGCCGGTAAGATAACTCGTCGGTCGTGCGCGAGGACGGATTCCTGTCTGAGCCTTGCTACGACATACAAGGGGCTCAATCTTGTCTTCGGTGAACGACAAGAAACAAACGCGGACTGACATTGCTCTGCACCCATACTTGAGAAGTATACGGAGTAGTGTTGGAGGCTGGAGACCCGATGTGTCTTTCGTACGGTAGATTATTGGCCTGTGGTTGTGGACTCTTCCGCCGTGTTTAGCCTAACGTTTCTTGAAGCCCTTGTTTGCGTGGTCTCTTTACAATCAATGCACATACAAAAATCATCAGGTTACATCTTCTCCTGTTTTAGTGTTCCGAACTCGTTTCCCCTCCTTCTTTTCTAGTAGGTACTCAGATTCGGGATCACACAGCAGCAGGCTCTCACCCCCCTCCCTCTCCCCTAAGTGCGGTTCGTTCTTGGCATTGTCTGGCGAGAAGAATCCTCCGATTTCTTGCGTCGTCGACGCACGTCTAGTTGCCCGTTACCCTACCCACGCTAGGCGCTCTGAGAGGTCGAATCCTTCAATCCTCATACACCTTGATTCACAAGCTCTCCATGGTGGGATTTGAACTCGTGAAATCGACGCTAGCAGCACTCGAGCGGAACCAGTGAACCACCAGGGCGATCAGCGAGAATCAATCTCCTAGTGACGAGAAACGCCTCCTCAGTAGTGTTATCAAGCGTTTCCGTCTCCTACCGTAGCCCCGCGTCGTCTACCACATCGACACCCGGGAGATACATTCTATTTCACATTGGAGAGGCAAAAGCTGTATTCTAGAAACCCATGATAACCCTCAGCTTGTTGACGAACAAAGACTCACTCACTGCCTGCGTGAAAGCACACCACCTCTAATCTACTACCGGAGCAACCGTGGTTGCCATGATGTCGGGCGCCGTCGATGACTTCATGTTTCTCTGTCATATTTGAGTGTATTGTCCCGATCCCAGCCATTGTCTTCGGATATGTGCCAAAGAAGGTCAGGTGTACGTCACAACATACACAACTAACTGTCACGTGTCAGGTTGGCCCTACCAGATAGCGTATTCGGTTCATCAGACGTATATTGTCAGCCATATCTCTGTCCTACTTATATATATATGGGGGTGAACGTCTCCTCCACCACGTGTTTGAACGGTCGTTATTGGCGGCGCGATGAATCGACGTCAGACGCGTTCCACGGATTGAGGTAGCACATTGCCGCTTTTTTTTCTGGATGAGGGGGATCCCCAACCCCAAATAAATCGTCGGAATGCCAATCTGACTTTAAAAAAAAGCGTTTTTGCATGCTCGGGCCATGTGATTATTCTGCGGGATGTTGTTCGATTTTTGCTGAACTCATTTTTTCCGGTGACGTATGGAGCCCGTTAGGTGAGGAGCCCCAGAAAAAGTAGTGTGAATATCTATTTTTGGAGAACGACTCGCCATGGGTGGCCAAAACATATGCGTGTTGGACACCGAGATCAGAACCCCTCGAACACGGCCTGCAATCTCTGATCGATACCGTTTAATGTAAACTGTCACAGGTCTTTATTATTTCGGAACATGCTTTGGGTACGTTGATTTGCCTGTTTTAGCCGCATCGACCGCGCGTTTTTTCATGTAAATGCGTCACGGAAGCGCGAGGTGTGGGTGCACTCAGAACCATGCATTGTTGTACCCATAGACCCTCGCATCCCTACAACGCCGGGACGGGGCACGTCGGGTTTTCACAGACCAGGAAGACATTGCTTGCACCAAGCGCGAAGGGCCGTGGGTTGTTGGGTGAGCCGCATGAAACACGAGCTGCGCCCTACTGCCTCTAATAATCGCTTTTAAGGCGGAGTTGCTCGCATATATATGGAAGACGGCGTCAATTTATTGAAGTATTTCATAGTGTGGGCACATACATGATGGGCAGAGGAAGAGCTCTGGCTCCGAATGGTCCCGACTGGCTGATGCGACGGTCAGGGCTGTTTGTATAGTATATGTCACTTTGTTTTGCGGACGAGAGATAATCGTCGGCCGAGTCACCGCCCAGTTTCTTGGCAGTCTTAACTCCCATCTTCTGAGGCGTTCTACGATAAAGCTATCACATTTGAGAAAAACAAAGTTATGAGCAACCACCGCGTCCTCACCGTGCGCCAGCTGAGAAGGATGTACCGCATCACAGCTCCTGGAGGTATCTGTATCTAAGTAATAAAGGTTCGCGCCCCACACACCCTAACCATGCATTAGGGCTATTAACTTGTGTTCGTCATCATTGAATTCCGTGTTATACAGTGGGAAGGCGTAGGAGCCTCACAAGGTTTGAGGGTGAACCTCTCTTATAGCACGCCTCTTGAATGGACGCTTTGACCCCGCCATATGCAATACCCTACGATTGTTCGGTAAACCTGCGAGCAGTCGCATGGTAGGGGTGAACCTATTTCGAGTCGAGAACATCTGCCCGGTTTAGGTCCTTGTAGCGCTAGCACATGGGCGTTGAAATCCGTACCTATCTATTGAGATGTGCAGTTAATACGCACTGATACGGGCATACGAGTAACTTAGTTTGGATATTGAGGTATATTATGTATTATGCGGAAATATTATTTGTCTGTCTTACTAGTAGTACGGTGTAATGTATATCCAATGCATCACCACAAGGACCGATGCTGGGAACGCTGCTAGAATATACTGCAATCGGTCTGTATGATATTTCAATTTATTGTGTTGATACTGCCTGTAATGAGGTTGAAAGCCGGGTAGCTACCTGGGTTTAGGCACTGGGATCGTAGTCGTAGTACATGGAGGGCGTATCTTCGGTGGAAAACCAGGAGTTTTCAGAGAGGCACGAGCCTGGTCTCAGTCTCCCCGTGCACGAAAGGAATAAAGCTGCTCTTCTTCTGTCTAGCAAGGGACACACGTGAGTACCAACGAGTACCGACTGATTAGGCAGACCTGTCCAGGGATAAAAGGTGTCCCGCATGTTCTGATCTTAACAAGGACCGTCGACGGCTTGAGGACTGTTTGCCTTTTTGTCAGCACAAGTTTTTGCCACGGCTGTATTGTTTCCCTTTGCTGCAATCGATCTAGTTCAGGACTAGTGAGAGCACTGGAAAGCCGCTCGGGCTGCGGGTAACACCTGTTTTTCGAAGGCATGGTTCCAGTGAGAATCCCGTCCTACTCTGGAGGGGCACTTGTCCAGGAAGTGTAAACGCGTTAGGGGGCACAGGGGTATCGCCGCCCCGCCTCTCATCGCAGCACCAGCCCCGCTCACGGGACTCCTTGAAACGTTTAGGACTGAAGTCACGTATCTACATACGTGCGAATGTTGGAGGCAAACAAACTCGCTTTGTTTCCCCTAAACCCGACTTTCCCCCAAAAAACCCGACTGCGCCACTAAACAAACGTTGAGGGAGGAGCCCTCCCACCAGCACACTGCCCATACCACTTCATTTTTTATACTGGTGTTCACTCCATGCTCAACTCATGACGGGTTACGTTCGGATCGCGCGCACGCAGTTTGTTGCCATCGAGTGTGAGAGTGGGATAGCATGTGGGAACTATTTCGGAGGGCCTGAGAAAATAGGACCTACGGTGCACACAAACATCCATACATTTCCCTTCTTTAGCTACCAACACTCGGTCCTATTTACTATGGTCCCCCGTGATAGTTGCTCACCGTCGAGTGTAGGGACGTGATATCATGTAGGAACATCTGTTTACCATTGACCACGATTCCATTTGAGGCCTTCATTCAAACTAGAGGATGTGTCGTGCAAACGGTTTATACTTTGACGCGCCCGTCCGACTCGGCTACCTGCGTAAACGGGTAGTGATCCTGATACGGTACTGTACTCTGTAATCTCTTACGAGACCGCCATGCACTGACAGACAACGACAAGTTCAAGTGCGGTCTATGGAAGCGGTTCGCTGATGAAGTCGATAGAGATTTGCGTTCGGCTTTAGACCCGTTGCTGCGATTGTCCAATACGTCTGAGCATCGTCTGTTGCTCCGCTTTCGATGACGCCCGCCAGAATGATGTATAAACTCTATCATAAACCGTGTTGACGCTGGTCTGGTCACCGCGAAAATGATACTGAAACGGAGCACCTGATCGTGAGCGTTCTTGTGGCCCCCACGTCTCTGTTATCTACCTTATTTTCCTATCCTGGCAGGACACACGTTCATCCTGTTCTCCTGAACGGGCGTGGGCAGACTTCTACCCTTCGATGATGAGGACAACGGGAGGCATTTGGCTGGCGACTCTACTTGCTGTCCTGCCCCAAAGGTGTGCCTCGAGCGCGATCCCCGACTACCCTCTTGACGCTAGGGGCTTCGAGACTCGCGCCGACTACTACACGGAGAGAGGCAAGTACCTGGGGGGGATTCCGGCTCACAGCGATGCCTCCGCGCTGTACAACTGCACCGAGTTGAACTTCGACCACGGTTACAACGCCACCGTCGGCCACGACACGGCGTGCATCAGCTGGACCGGAAACGTCGCCGGTTCCTCGGAACAGGAGTTCGGCAGGTGCTCGTGCCAGTCCGTCATGAACGTTGAGTACTGTGACGCGTGGACTTGCAGCGACTTGGTTGTATCCAACGGCGGTGACGAGTCCCCTTGCCCTCCCGACATCGATGAACCCGTAGCCACGTCTTGTCCGATAGAAACGGTGGCACACAGCACGAGGTGCGTCTGCGAGGCCGAGGACGATTCGGGAAACTTCTGCTCGTCTTGGGTATGCCTCGAGACGGACTACGACTACGGAGGGGAGTTCGGCGAGTACCAATGCGTGAGGGCCTCGCCTGCCGCGTACTACTGCGACGCGTGGACGGGTGTGGTTGAGACCTCGGACCAGGTTGAAATTTCCGTCTGTGCCTGTACCCAGGAGGCCGACAACTCTAGGGTTTGTCTTCGATGGGAGTGCGACATGCGTACCATGACCAAGTGCTCTGACGCTAGCTCAGGTTGGTGCGACATCGGGTTTTCCATTGGAATTGGAGGCTTTCTTGGCTCTTTTGGTGCCTTGTTTGTCGCGTTGGGGGTGTTTCGCCTCATGAAAAAGGGTCAGCCCAATTATCGGTCCTCGTCCGGGCTGTATGTTTGCTTGGGGCTTGCATGGATGGCGGCGTGGTCTATCGGCGTGGTCATTTGGGGCGGAGTGGACGGGGCCTTGTGTGCCGCCTTGTGGTGGGGAGCAGTTATCGTTATCGGCTTGCTCCGTGGCTGCTTCTATAAACTATTCGCATGACGCCACATGTTTCATTACCACGCTTTCTTTCCGCTGGGGACCCATGTCGAAAATGAATTTGGAAACCGTGGTTGGTTCCCTTTTGGTTGAGGTTGACAAGCAAAATAAACAATGCTTATCTTGCTGGTTTCACGACGTGAAGCAAGGGGAGGGGGGGGGGGGGGGGGCGTCAAGAGGTCGCAGGCACGGGTAGCGCTTCAGTAGTAGAGCCCCAACTGGAGCACCTATTGCAGGCAAGAATAAGGTGACTGTAGGCCTTGTTGCACTTACTATTTAGTGTGTTTGGTGGTATGATACGGGCGTCAGGGGTTTGGTCGGGGTGGTGTGGTGGACGTCAGACGCGTCGAACGCGCGGTTTTAGGGTCCCCTTGCGTAAGGGACTTCGTAGTGGCTGCTTTCGCCCGCGAGGGGGGTACCTGTTGGTTAGGTATGATGGTTGTGCTCGGCCTCGTTGGGTGGCACGTCAAAGGTTTCGAGGATGCAGACCTTCGTAAAACAACTCCTAAAACTAAGTTCGTTATTAGTTGTGTACGACAGGCTGCTCAGGGGAGGACGGGCCGGGGGCGTTCAGGCTTCAGAGCCCGGTACAAATTAGGAGAAGGATACTCTACACTTGAATTGTCGGTTGACATAACCCAGTATGTAAATGAAGTCACCGGGACGTGGTTAGTGGTTGTTGAAACCGTTCAGTTTCGCAGAAAACGCGTGCTACTTATAGAATAACCCTAACCCAACGTTTATGAAGCTCCTCGCCATTTTTTTGTTTTTGTTCGTGTAAACGAGGCGTTCTGCGATAGAGGTTCACCTTACATTTTCTGGGGCTGCTCACTTAAGGAGCTCCATCCCTCATCCGAACGCTGACTTCAGCAAAACTCTAAATGCATGCGGCGAATAATCCCATGGCCCGAGTCTAGTTTTCTTTTTTCGAAATCAAGAGGGAGACATTCGGACGATTTGGGGTCAACGAAACCCCGTCTTTCAGAAAAAAAATAGCGGAAATGTGCTACATCTATCGTGGAACTGGTAAAACCGAAACTAAAAAACGACCTTGAGAAACATTGGAGGGGCCAACCACCCGAGGGATAACCGTATCTCTCCATGTAAGTATGCAACAAAAATTGATGAAATCTTGGAATCGACGCCGAGTATCATACAGTTGCTCTTAACGTTGAACTAGGAGATGGCTTGCTCGCGCGAACCTTGACAGGAAAATAGTGGGAGCTACAAACACGGTGGGGGATACGACGTAAGTGACAGGAACGGTGTTGGTTTATGACGCATGCCTCAGTAGAGGTTGCCCCTTTTTGTTCAAGCGTTCACGACGGGTGGATCCGCATAAGGCGACGCTACCACCTTCAAAAGTACGTCGTCAAGTACCCGTGCGCAGACACATCGGCAATATACATGTACGACTTGGAATCAGAGCGAGATATTAGCGCAACCAAGACCCGTATTTCGTAAGAGTAAAACAGTTGATGCAAATATACCAGAGTCCTGAGTTTGTTTGTCCTCTTGTTCGCCCTTGGTTGGGGCCAACCACTTACTACTCGTACCCATCATGGGCACGTAGGTTTGCCTCCCGCAGCATCTTCGAATTCGACGACCGCTGCGATACGCACATAAACATATCGGGATATTTTTGTGAAGAAGGCAAAACAAACAGAAAGGCGTAGTGGCGAGCTTTTTGTGCTACTACTCGCTCGCAGCTTCGTATACATACACGAAAACACGCCGTGAGTCGTTCCTGGGTGCCTAAGACTGCCTGCTGTCTGCCGCACCATTGCCCCTCGCGCACCCCATTAGGAGGAGCATCCCTCAATTCCGCGGGCAGCAGTTTCTTGTGAGGAGCTGTAGCTTTCTGCAAGTAAGTACAGTTCAAACGTTCAGTTGGTGGACTGTTACTTGTCTCCGTTTGTGCACCCTGAATTCTGACCACTGCAGCCCCTCTAAGTCGAGGCATATGTATGTCGAGAACCTGCTGGATATCATTGTCGAGAGAAGGCGGCTGTATGTAATGAACCTGTTTTCAAGTCACCGTCGCTCTCCGGTAAGCATGAACCAGCCGACGTTTTAAACGCAGCGTAAAAAAATAGCGATGGGTTGTTTTTCTGTTCCGATAAAACTTGTAGTGATTAGATTGACCGAAACCCGGGGACCAGGAAATGCTTCGGGCCCAGCGTGGCCTTAATTGAGCAACTATTAGTATACCGCTTAGTAGTTCACTTCTGCTGGTGTATTCGTCTCTTCAGTTTAAGGTGTTAGTAGACGCCGCAGAGGGCTGTTGATCTGGTTGAGCGCGTACAATAGTCACTGAAGGCATGATCAGGGTGAGATGTTGATCGCCCACGCTTGTCAACTAATGCAAGTAGTTGGTGTACGCTGTCATTCGGCCGAGTCGCTCTCAGCGACTGTCAAAACAGGCGCCTAAACGTACCCACATTACCTTACGCCTTGAGCTCCTGCAGTCCTGTGGTCCCTGGGGGGGGGGAAATTTCTTCTAGACGGGGCTAATCGGCTGAAGAGCGCGTACCCAATACGACATCTTCAAATTCCAGTGTGCACACGTACTGTGCACTACAATACCTGAGCACCTTGGGCAGATATTCGATCACCCCTTCATGATCTATGTATTCCCAGAGGCATATAGATCTACGAGTCCGTATTTCCCGACATGAAACGAATTTTGGGTCACCATGTTGACGGGTGGCGGCCGAACAAAAAAAACATCGTCCTGCACGTACGTACGTGTGTTCTTGGTTGGGTCTGTAGCGTGCAGCGTGTTGGGCAAACCTCTCACGACGGTGCAACCCTTTTAGAACCGCAGTTCCACTCCGGGGACAAACCACTCAAGTTTTAAGTACTTTGTCCCCAGGGCGAGACTGCGGTCTTAAAGGGTTTTCACAGGGGGGGACCCGCGGTATCCACTGCTGCACTGTAGAGCATCGCCCATCTATTGGAGGCCGAGGTTTTTAAGATACCATTGAGTTAGACTCTTCTACCACCATTGGATGGCGTGCGAACGGGGCTTAGCTTGCTGGTTTTCGCCGAAGGAGGAATGGAGTTCCTCGACCGAGGGGGGCCCTAGAAATGCTGAATACTGGCCACTTACAACCGTAGCACTTTCTATGGAAAAATTAACCATTTTGAAGGGGGACCATGTTCATCACGACCCATCCTACGCACGGAAGACTACGCATTTCCGTGCTTTTACTAATCATATATATGTATGTGGTCCTGATAAATTACCCTTATCGTGTCCACCTGGGAGATGAAGATAGTTTTGGCAAGCACCGAGGGGTCTGTATACCTTGGAGGGGATACACGGGGGCGAAAAAAATGTCGCGACACCTCACCACGACAGCAGTATTCATATGCGCGACCCAGACAGCGGGTGGCGCATACTAAATAGGGCACTCTAGACAAAAATAGCTATACCTACAACGTCTGGGCCAAAAATAGGCACACTGCGCACTGTACCCCGGAAAAATCTTCCTGGCCCCGCCTGGTAATTGGCAGCTCTGAGCTCCAGCGTACCTACGAATGGCTCCAAAGGCCAAGGTGCAACTATACTATCAGCTATTCAACTTCCGTGACACCTTCCTTTGGTGCACTCACCTATAAATGGCTCGAACGAACACGTTTTGCGCCACCACTGCAAAATAGAAAATAGACTGCGGATACAGAAGGAGAGGTTTCCGGTATATACGTCAACATAAAACACGGTTAAGGGGGTCTGAGTTACACAACAACCGTTGGCGCGGTCCGGATCAAAACTCCACAGCAAAACGGGGGTGAGCGAATGTGCGTGTGTTTGCTCTTTCTATACCCACCCGTCGAAATCCAGCGCAACCAGTGTGCGTGGCGATTCTTCAATCCCATTATCCGAGAGATACAACTTATGTGGTCACAAAAATCATAATACAACCTAATACCGTAAAATACAAACATGATACTCGCACGAAACTAAAATATGTTGTTTGCGTTATTTCATCCACAAATCCCAAGTCACTGGATTGGTTTTAGATTTTGACCTTAAGGAGGATGGAGTATATCACGGTACAAATAACAGGGCGTTTTTGTTGTGTTGTTCTTGGGGAACACCCCTGCAAGACCCTTGACAGCATGGATGGGCTGGTGGAGCCGAAGGTCTTGGATAAGCGCGGGTCTTGCAGTGTAAAGAAAACTAAAGTCTGTTTTTTCGTGTTTTCAGGGTGTGCGGACCTCTGCTCTACTACATACAGTAGTAGTGGCAGGTAGGTGTTGCTTCCGGCTGCACGATTTTGTCGAGGTTATTCGTACAGTGTGCAGCTGTTTCAGTGGGTTCTTCTATTAATACTTGGTTTGAACAGTGGTGGCTTGCAAGTGAAAGGACCGTGCGCACCAC
The DNA here is from genome assembly GCA_031213475.1 of Nereocystis luetkeana. Lineage (NCBI taxonomy): Eukaryota > Phaeophyceae > Laminariales > Laminariaceae > Nereocystis > Nereocystis luetkeana. Next base: position 18,623 of record JARUPZ010001405.1, read on the forward strand.
GTCCACGTTCTCCTATTCGTGGTGTCTAGATGGGCTCCAGCAAAACGAGCACTAGATCCCTATCAATATGCGGCGCATGTTGTCAAAACAGTGACAAGAATCCTGGACAGGCCTGTGGTTTTCTCATGTATGTGGTACAGCAGTATGCGCCCGCCAACAAGAAACACCTAATCTGAGCAAGCCTGAGATTGCTTGTATTAACGCCGTCTTCGAACAACCTTGAGCATAGGCTATTGTATAGGATTTAGTGTAGAGTGTACCACTGAGCCGTTTTTTCTAAGCTGATTTCTCTTGGCGTTCTCCCAAAAGTGAGCATTTTATTTTTTTAGGCTCCTTCTTCTTTGTTGGCCTATACTGCTGCTGTGTGCTGTACCATTAGTGGTACGCAGAGTAGGTACCGTAGTAGTAGCAGTGTCTTCTGAGATTATATATGCTACCTTCTCCCAGATAGATGTCATATTTGCCCTGTCTGTGCAGGTTTCAGCGTACCTCCTTTTGGTCCCTGACGTACATATTATGTGGCCTCCAGTGTACCGAGTAAAAGTCACCCCACCCCGCCTGTGGGAGGAGCTACGAAATACGTCACCTGGCCCGGGTCTACTTTACGTATCGCCTTACATGATTGCCACTCTCCTCGCGGACTCATGGTGCCGTTTCCATCACCGAGACCAGCAACTGTCTGTTCGGGTATCGGCGCAGGCTCCGTCGTAGTAGTAGCATGTTCGTGGAAACTGCCCCGCACAACGCGTACCTGCGTAGTACGTAACAATCGCCAAACCGCGGGACCGGCTGGTGTAGGTGGACCGTATAGCTATGCATTGGAACCACACCCGGTCTGGCCGCCGAAGCTCGCCAACTGATTCAACCCCGTGTTGCATCTCAAACTTTACAGAAGTCGGAGCCACACTCGACGCATTCTAAGAAACGCAGTCAAACAAACGGATTGAGGATCTGCGTCAAAAATCAAATATAAAACATTATTTTCCCGTCCAGTTCTCTTGCTTACCGTATTATTAATAGAGTGTACCCCACCCTGCGGAGACTCGTTTTTTTGTCTTCTCGTGTAGTATCCTTGAGTTTGATATTGTTTTTCAATGATTTTTTACTTCATCTTCCGGGCCGCCGCAAGGTCCAGGAGGGTTAGAGTGAAATCGTGCTTGTGTTTCAACCTAGTTCGATGTTGCTTGCTTTTCGGCCTTAATTAACGTGCATGCAGAGTTGTTTGTTGTTGTTGTTGTTCTCACATGAACTCTCTGACGAAGGAGTCCGTGGTCACACAAAAAGTGCTGGAGCCCTAGGAAGATCCGAAAAAACAAAAAAAAACGAAAATTCGGCTGCCTCAAAATACACGAGACGAAGAAAGCGCACAGGAGCTAAAACCAATGTGCAAACTGAACTAACATGGCCACGGGTATATCCTCTCAACTGTAACATAGAGTACCCCCGTTCCCACCACTAACCAACTCATGGCTGCTGACTACAGCGGATGCTGTCTGAAGTGCTGCCTGCACCGTACGAAACGCACGGTAGTCGCGAAAACGAAAGAAGAACACACCTGCCTGCTATCTGGAGTGCTGTCAGAGTGAAGACTCACGGATATGCAGTGAAAAAAGGAGCAATCGAACCTTACTACCACACGAATATCAACGATCGCTATCTCTTCCTGGATTGTCTGACACAAAAAGGTGCAGCACAATTATGATACCACGTCCCTGATAATTGCGTAGGTTATTCCCCATGAAGGGTATACAACCCGTTAAACTACAAAGACCAGTGACCGCGTTAATAACAAGTACCGGTAGATTCTATTCTGCCTCGTGAAAAACAATACCAGGAAAAAACAAACTATGACCGCTTCTCTCGTGATGATGGTGTGCGCGCAGATCATGGGTCTCCGTGAACCGTCTTCCTGCCGCTCTTCATGACCGCCTCATCGCCTTGGCCCAATCCACCCGCTCCTTTGCGCGTGCACTCGTTGCCATTCCCTTCCAGTCGATTTCCTTTCTCCGTCATCCTGAAAAACAAAATGCTCCTCGCACTTGCGGTTCTGCTCTGAAAAACAAAAATTCTCGCGCAGGGGGAGGTCAATCCGTCTCTTCCCCGCACGTCGGCGCTCAGTCTCCCTCCTCCCTCGTCGTCGAATCCAGCCTCCTACCGGCGCAATAGACTGTGCCGTAGTGTGGCCTGTGGTGGCGCCTGCCTCCGCGTACGGACACCCCGATTGAGCATTGCTGCTCTGCCGCAGCTGCCTAAAAAAGACGCGCGAATCGTAGGTCTCCGTGCCTGACGCACCACGTACGACCCAACTCTACTGCCGCCTGAGCCTCGCGGCCATAATAGGCAGCAGCAAGAAGGTATCACTCCTTGAGGGTGAGTCCGGC
>JARUPZ010001406.1:0-20955 GCA_031213475.1 Nereocystis luetkeana
ATAGTGTAGTGGCTGAGTCTGCTGCTTCGTCACCCCTGATTCCGACGATCCGGTAGTTGAGGGTGAGCCGGCGGACGCTGCAACCCCAACACGATGCGCGAACCACGATCAGCAGCAGCAACAACAGGCCATTTGAGGTCAGACTCGAGTCGTCTATTCACGGCAGGAAGACGTTGACAGCTTGGTGTTGGGGGGTTTGTGAGTAGATTCACCCCGAGCATCAACAACAAAAACGTTGTGTGCATGGTGTAAAGAGAAAGAATGGGACTAATCGCAGCCCTCTCATGTAGCAGTGGGAGCCAGCAGAGGGCAAGAAGAAAGGGCGGGAACAGCTGGCATGATGACCACCAACATCAAGAGCAAGCATCTCGACCTGTACGAAAAGGCCATGAAAGGCGTTTCGCCTACCGCCAAAACTATACCGGCGTGTTGTAATACCGTCGAAGCATTACAGGATATTTTGTATTACCGTCTACCGCCAACATATATATCGCCATGTTGCATTACCACCGAAGCAACGCCACCACATTTTTGTCTATACCGTCTATCGCCGAAACAATTCCGAAAAAAACAAAAAACTGCCCACCACAAAAAAAATACCGCCATGATGCATTGCCGCCGAACGAGTACCGCCAAATTTTGCAATACCTCCTACCGCCAAAGTCGGTACCACCAAAGAACGAAAAACCACCAACCGCCGAAACAAGTACTGTCGCACTGCAATACCGCCCCGTCTGAGTCCACCCAATCCAACGCTAACGCCCTTAATCCTGGAAAAAACGAACGATACAGGTTTTTCCCTCGGCTGCGAAGCCCCATCAGACAGAAACATTTTAGCGAAAACTAGAGGGTTCTTACCCCCATCGGAGCACCCATGTCTCACAACGTCTGTGCCCCACCCCTCCTCTTCCTGCGCGAAGGTTTCGCCGACCCGTGCAGTCTCGTCCTACGCTCCCCTGAATCCTTGCTTCGTTGGGGTAGCAGCATGTCGTCCGTGACGGTCGCATCATCGAGGAATTATTTATCGGTCATGTTCAGCACCGCTGTAAGAAACAAGTGCAAACAGTAGTGGCGCGAGGGAAAGCCCCTGCCGAAGGCCCTGCTTCATACTTGACAGATCACAGTCCTCGCCAACCATCCGGAGATGCGCACAACCTTGCTTACCGTCATCGTGTATTTGGCGGTTGGCCGCGAAAATTCTCGGTGGTATACCAAATCGGGCTAGAGAGAGGTTCTACGATGGAGGTTCACCCCAAATTTTCCAAGCCTCCTCACTTCAGCGAAAATCAAATTGCGTCCCGATGAAGAATCCCATGGCCCAAAACAAGATTTTTCGAAACAAGATTGGCACTCCGACGATTTTGGATCGAGGAACCCCGCCATTCAGAAAAATATTTCAGCGGAGATGTGCTACCTCTATCGTAGAACGCGTCTAGAACAGTCCACAGGGTATGGTTCGGTCAATGGAATCGTTTTCTTTGGTGAAGTCAATGAAACACGTGTACAAGGGGGTGTCCTTCTTCCTGGCCAGCTCCTGCAGGCGTCGCGCCATGAACATCATATCGACCGCCGGGCGCCGCTGTCTAGTGCTACACATGGTTCCTCTGGCATGATGACTTCCCAACCTCAGCACTTACTTAGCCACAAAGGCGCCCCGTGATATTTGCCAGCGTCCACCACAAAAACAATGCGTCGATAGTTTACAGACTCCGCTCCTGCGAAGCGTGGCATTATTCCGTCGACAAGCACTACCCCCCATCTCTACGAAGCGACAATGATCGTGGAACGCTTGCGGGTTGTCCGGGTCCTCCCCGTCAGCCAAGACCTTCAGGAATTCAGTTGGGAAGCCCAACCGCCTTGCGGTTCGCCAACACCCAGCTAACTGTGTCTACTCCGTACATTGACGGGATGTTCATCAAGTGGCCTGCGAGTGTAGCGTAAATTGGTTCACGACAGTCGGGTCCAGGGTCAGCGATTTTGGTGTTTTAATATTTTATTAGAGGGCCTCAACCAGCGCTCTCGGATGAGGGCATCGCCCGGCAGCCTTTCGTCTCCTTCGCTCCTTAACGTAGCGAATGAAGAGACCATATTTCCTTTTACATACCGGTACATCCCCTTGAGGTTTAGGAACAAGCCAAACTGATCGCCTTGTCAAGAGACCCGTCCAGTTGGCTAAGACCTCATCCCCGGCTGCCGCCCTCGGGCGTTAAAGCTGGTTGGCGGCCACAACCAAGTTTCTTCGCAGACTACGACCGCTCGGGGCAGCGAGTGGCCGTTTGCTCGCGTCTGCTCCCTACTTCCACCTCGCATGCATCTCTTCTTTAGCCTGAACGATCGCACACCAACCCCTCGAAGTTTGCTTGGGCTTAATAGCAGGCGCTACAGCAGGTTCGACACGGTCGACAACAAGGTATCGGTCAGCACCGCATCCATATCGCCGACGCTACGGTAGTATGAGCGGGAAGGGACGTCCGTTTGTTTGACGAAAAAATGGTATGTTATCCCTTTAGGACATACTCCAGGTGGAAAACGTGTCGAAAACAACGCGAGTGGCGATTGAAGGGCCGGCCATGCAAAGCAACCCGGGCTGCTGTGGGTAGGGTAAAGTAGATGGAGCACTCGAACATCACCCCGAGGAGTTCCAGGAGACGCGCGCTCAATGTCGCCACTTGTACGGCGCTTTAACCGTGAAAAAATGGTTAATGCAATCAATCACTGCTGTCATCTGTTCCATCGATATATCTTAGCCCCAATGAGGTTCAGGCCTGGTCTCTTATACTTGGTTTTATTCCATCTTTCTTTCTTGTCTCTTTCTTCTTCCAACTCATTGTGCTCACCCTTTTTCTCTACTTCTCTTAGTCGCGTCTCTGATCCGGGGTCACATAGCAAACTCTTTCGCTCTTCTTCTTCCTCCCCCCCCCCAACTACGGTTCGTGGCTTTCATTTTTCATCGCGAGAATACTTCAGTCCTTTCTTCTCTCGTCAACAAACGTCGAATTGCGCCTACCCACGCCACTAGGCGCACTCAGCAGTGGATGCATTTCCTTTTTGCAAACATGTTCACAATATCACAACCTGGGATTCGAACTCGAGGATCAACTGGGTAGCATTCGAGGGCAACCACTAGACCGCCAGGGCCACCGGCCTGGAGATCCCGGTCCGTCGCCAACGGTCGTAGATCAATAGCCCGCCGTCCCCCAGTATACCCTTTCCAGTGATTCGGCTCAATACGATCGAAGAGGCGAATACATGCGACAGCGAGTGTGCGGTCCGACTCGCGCCCTTCCTCGGGTTGGCGTAGCACTGTGGCATGGCGAACGAACTTTACTGACTGATGCTACAGCAGGGGGGGTCGCTATTAAGTTCTAAAACAATCAACCGCTCAGGGCCACTCGGTCGAGTGAGTAATGTATCATCCATATATTTTGCGGGTCTCTAGCTTATAAGATTATCTCTTTCGCGACATGCACCGAGACGGGATTGTTTGACTCTCTTCGCCGTCGCAATGTTTGTTTCACTACATACATTCGGATCGGGTACAGAACCATTCGCCCGAGTGGCATAAACTCGGTATAAAAATGGGGGTAGCTTCCCTACCGTCGGTACACCTTCCCTACCGTCGGTACACCTTCCCTCTGGTTTACCGACAAGAGCATTCACGTTCATCAGGATATTATGGAGGTGATCCTCACTGGGGACCCCGTGGCCCTCATGTTGTCAGACTCTTTCCGAAATGCTCCTTCTCGCGGGTTGGTGTATATTTGGTGGAGGCGTAGTCTATCCCACGAGAAAGTAACGACACAACAACAGTAGATTTTCCCCGAAGTTGGACGCGAAGCTCATCGGTTTGGATGCACTGGTGCGCCCCCCCCCACGAGGCAAACGTTCAGTCGGGTCCACCCCGTGGGTTCACTTCTTCGCGAGATTGCCACCACCCGTCCTAGACCAGAGTCATGAAATACTACGTAGGTTCATCACGTCTAGTCACTAGGAGCCCTATGGTACAGAGATGTATAGTCTCTATAGTTGATATGTGGGTCCTCTAGGGGTGATTTCAATGCGGAGGTTTTTGGCTGTCTCACGGAAGCGCTACGCAAGCATCCTTGAAGCACCTTGGAAACATCATGGAGGCATGAAATCTCCTAGGAGGTACCACGGAAGTCCCATGGATGTCCCATGGGAATCCTCTAAGAAGCAGCACTGAAGCACCATGGGCGTCCCCATGGAATGCGGGTGATCTCATGGTTTCCCCATGGGAAGCCCCCATGGAAATCTCTATGGAGATCGCCATGGATGTCCCAACGGAAGTCCGTACGGAAACACTGTGCTTCCATGTTAGTCCCATCGAAACCCACGGAAGCACCATGGAAGTCCCACGGAGGCACCATGGGATCCCCATGGAAGTCCCGTGGGTTTCTTCATAGGATCTTCATGGAAGCCCCCATGGACGTCTTCGTGGGACCCTTTTCGTCCATAGAAGCACCATGAAAGCCCCCATCGAATTCCCCATGGAATCCCCATGGAAGTCCCATAAAGACATCTCCTCGGAAGCCTCCGTCGAAGTACTGTGCCTCCTTGGACTCTGGAAACAGCATGGGAATCCCCATGGAATCATTGTATTCCACGAAAGTATCATGGAAACCCAATAGAATTCCCACATAGAAGAACCATGGAACTCCTTTTGGAAGCACTGTAGTTCCATCGAGGTCCCCGACAAAAAATCCACATGGAATTCCCCGTGGAAGTCGCCATGGACGCAACATGGAAGTACCCATGGATAAAGGGTATTTCCATGAATTTCTCACGGAGCTTCCCATGGAACTTCCCATGGAAGTCCCGATAATAGTCTACATCGAGGTAACACGTAAGCATCATGGAGCCTCCCATGGACGCACGGTGTTTGCACGGTGCTTCCAAGGTGCTTCTATGAGGATTTTTTCGTGACCCTCGTGGAACTTCCATCTTCCATGCCAGCACAGCAGTGTCTCCGTGGGGAATTCCATTAGACTTCCATTGAAACACAGCGCGTCCATGAGAACTTGCATGTGGTGCTTCCATGGTGCTTCTATGATGCTTCCATGGTGCTTCTATGATGCTTCCATGGTGCTTCTATGGTGCTTCCATGGTGCTTCTTCTATGGCTCTACTTCCATGATGCTCCCATGTTACTTCCACGGGGCATGGCACTCAGCGTTCCATGGGGATTTTCATGGGGAATTCCATGGTGCTTCCCCTTCTATGGGACTTCCTTGGTGCTTTCATGGAACTTCCAGGGGAATTTCATGGAAGTGCAGTGCTTTCATGAGGGATTTCATGGGGGGGGGTTTTCGTGGTAGATTCATGGGATTTCCTGGCACTTTCATGGAAACACGTTGCTTCTATTGGGACTGCAGTTATTCCATGGTGAGTTCCATGCTGTTTCCGTGATAGGGTCGTGGTGCTTTCGTGGAACGAAGATATTGCTTCCACGGGGGCTTCCATCGCGCTTCTGCGATGCTTCCATGGCGCTTTCATGGTGAGTCCACGGTAGGATGCCTCCATGTAGTATTAATAGTGTTCTATAATAGCGGCAGTGAGTGGGAGAAATACAAACAAAAGTACATCACCAGCCTCTCTTCTCCGTTCGCTACAAGATCCATGCTTTCCGCGGCGGCGGTGGTGACACGACACTGCTTACCAGTACGGCTGCGTTGAAAAACCGGAAGAGGAAACGTTCCGTTAGGTCAGCGATAGAGCAAGGTCAACGCCACACTCGTCGGCGAGCTCTGGCACGTGCTGGGGGCTACGCAGGCCCGAGCCCCACCCCGGTCGGGGAGAAGCCGAGAAGTGACACGTATATATGGTTTGTTGTAAGCGTTAGGGGGATATGTGTAGCGTGGCGAGAAAAAAACACACCTCGCGCGTTTGTGCATCCGACATCTTCTAGGCAAGGTTGCAATTTTAATACTGTATCTGGTAGAGACATGCTGGGGTCGTAAACTAGGGGTCTCGCTCCTCTCCGCTTGCGCTACAAGCGCGCTTGTTCGATGTGTAGGCCTTTGGGTGTATTGGTTCCTATCTATGCAGTATACGAGGGAACCCGTAGAACAATCTACAGCACTACCAGGTACCAGGCATACATTGGTTTCAATTTCGCCACACACCTGCTTACTATTAATACGCGCTGCACTTCGCACCTATCAAGCACACAAATACCAGTATTAATAGTAGCAAGCGGTTGCGTATACAACAAAGCATTCAATGTACAACCGACGCGAAGGAGGTATGCGGTGTGCATACGACGTGCAACGCGCCATACCGTACTCTGTAAATCAAACCATGTTCTTTTTATTACCGATTTCAACCGCTTTGTCGGGCTTGGCCTTCAGCAAAACACGCGAAACTGACCAATCGTTTTTATGGTCCGCAGCGATATTGCACTGCTGTTGTGGTACTGCATAGTAGTATAGTAGTACTACTGCAGAATCCATTGCAATGCGAAACCGAATCCTGCTTTTTACGGGCGGACACGCTTGAGCTTTGCAGTAGACCGCCTCCAAGGTGGAGGTGTTGCTGCACCGCTTATTACCTCCTCCGTGGGCGTCTGGATTGCGCGTGCAGGATTTGAGCGTGTTTCGGTCGTGATCTTGGGTCTTGGATCTTTGATCTTGGATCTAGGGTCTTGGATCTAGGGTCTTGGGTCTTGGGTCTTGGGTCTTGGATCTTGGATATTACACTCTTTACCACGACAACGCTAATATATATGTCAGGAGACGGCACTTTAACCCCTTGGCGGACGGCATTTTCCCGTATTTTTACCTTGACAGACGCCAAACTGCTAGGTTTTAGTGTGGGATACTCGGATTAACACCCTTGACCGATGCACGTTTTCCCTTGACTGGCCCTCTCCTGACATATTTGCGACAACGTACTCGTATAACGTGTGTGTGTTCTTCACATGACACCGTGTTTTCTACCCGTCGATAGCATACGATATAACAATCTATTCTCTGTTGATCACGGACTATATATTTAGTAATTACAGGCACCGTACGTGCAGCAGTAGTAATGCTACCACTAATAATGTCGTAACAACACTCATCACTGCACTATTGTTGTACTGGTAACACGTCAAAACCTTCACGAAACCGACCCAGCCCCCGACAAAAACACGCCTACACAAGTAGATCGAATCTTATGTATCCACCACGAAGAGGACCGAGGCGCCGGACTTCAGAACGAAAGGTGGTCGGGGAATCGACGCCTTGATGTGGCCTACCCGTTCGTCGGCGGTCAAACAGACCTATTGGATCAAGCGTTTGTGATAATACTGTTAATAATGTGTGCTTCCAGCTGCCGTCAAGAGGAAACGAGACAAATCAAGCTTTCGGACACCGTCATCAGCTGATCGAGGGCCGCCAAAGGTAAGAGGGCGAAGGCCGGGCGACGCGACTCAAGAAACAACAACAGTAGTACTCGAGCCAGGTTGCACATAAAAGCCGTTGCGTTTCACGGTGAATCTTGGGCACCATAACGCATCGGGCGTGTGCAGGGACGATGCAGCAGTAACTCAGTTACAGTTGTAGTTCCAATTCCCCGCCTGGGCTCGCCCTAACTCCATCCAACGCTGTAGGTAGCACGATAGTAGAGTGCAGAGGGTCGCTTCACGTCGAATGGTTAGCCCTATACCGGCGATGTAGCGGTGCCTGGCGTGATGTACGTTTCGATTCTGCAAGGCAATGCGGTTTTCAACACACACCACCAGTAGACATATATCTTGAGCATATGGATGGCTTACAGGTAGGTGGGCCGCTGCAGCCTGCAGCAGTTAAAACATTCATGTATCCAGGGTGAAAGGACAATTATGTGATTTATCTCATGTTTTTGTTTGCGGCGAAGCCATCTAGCGCAGGACCTGGTTGCGGCACGCGTCTTTATGAGGCCAGCATGTGCTGAGGGCCCGTTTGGTTTGACGCTGTATAATCATTGCACCATATATATATGCATACAGTATTACCCATATCTACACATAAATATCCTATCAGGCATTACATATATATGTCTTCCTTTCCCAGGAGGTGCATTCTGTCAAGATCACCCCATCACAACGTGATGAAGCGAATGTACGAAAAGAAATCCAGTGCTTCTTTATATTATTCTTAGCTCTCAGGAGCATCCGTTTTACACGCCCACCCGCTACCCGCCACCTTTGGCAAGCTACGATCGGTGTAATAGCGTTGGTCTGTCGCGTGGTGGGTGCCCACACCAAACGGAACAATACCTGTATTCCACTGTATGTACCAGGTATATATTAATAGTAAGAAAACACTAACTACAGTGTGAGAAAGCCAGGGTCACATTTATTTACGGGAAAACAAGGAGTTCTGCTGCTGTAGAGTCTCTTTGCCGAAGATAGTGTAGAACGCGAGCGAGCGTTGTTAGTCAAGATTCCCAGCCCGTACCAGCCAATCATATACATAATAACCGGTACACTGTTGTGTTTGATGTTTTCAGAGCAACTGCCTGCAGGCTTGTATGTATGTATGCAATTGTATGCAAAAACGTATGGAAATGCTAATTAATAATAACAGCAAGCTTGCATGCAAATACTAAATACCAGGTACTGTACACGACCCGAATGAGGGAGCCAGCCGCAAGGGGACAGCAACGAAGCGGTGGGCAACGACGCGAGCAAGAACAGGGTACGAGTTACACTGCAGGACACATGTTAATCGAAAAAAACGGGACCCAATAATACACGATGTATTACGTGATCGTAAAAGGGTGGCAGTTGCATATTATGTTGCTTCCTCAGAATACGGCATTATTTCAGGGTTCCTATCGTAAAGAGGGGCGTTCTACGATAGAGGTCCACCTTTAATTTTCTGAGGTTCCTCACTTAAGGAGCTCGATACCTCACCCGAAAACTGACTTCAGCAGAAAAAAAAATGCATCGCGGCGAATAATCCCATGGCCCGAGTCTAGAAAACGTTATGTATGTTTCGAAAATCAAGATTGGCATTCCGACGGTTTGGGCTCAAGGTACCCCCGTCTTTCAGAAGAAGCAAAATAATAATAGCGAAAATGTGCTACCTCTATCGTAGAACGGGTCAACATAGAAACAGTAGAACACGAAGAACGCCGGGTAATCCACGAGGATCTGGGTGCAGACCAAAGTTGCTGTGAATAAGCGTGGTATCGTGTCAGGGGCGATGCTGACGACGTTGCACGTGGAAAGGGTACCCCGACTTCGGCTCTGAGATTCGGTCTGTCGGTTGGTCCCACTGTCAGGGGCATATTGTATTTTCTCCCCCCCCCTTTATTCTTAGTAGGATGCAGCTTACCCTTCGTGCGACTCGCCGAACACCTCACGGCGCTTCGCGCTTGGTGCAGGCAATGTCTGCCTGGTTGGTGAAACCCCGAGATGCTCCGTCCCGGCATTATAGGGATGCGAGGGTCTATGGTCATACGACTACGGCCATGCATGAGACCGAGTACATATCTCCTATCGAGTACACCCCCCCCCATATTTAAGATACCAGGTATATATTAACGACCTGATCGTAGCAGTCAAAGCAGCAAGGCAGGGAGCCACAGTAGGGGAAGATACCATGTCGGGATTGATGTCTGCGGATGACTTCGTGGGGATATCAGAAACACCCGAAGGATTGCAGGAACAAATGGAGAAGGTGCCAGAATACTCTAGGAAAAAATGGAGGGTGACGGCGAACTTCAAGAAATAAATGCGCAGTAAGTAGTTGTTTGAAACGGAGATGAGGTGAACCCGATAAATTTCAGTTGGAGGTGGGGAGAAGATGACTTGCCGATCGTGAACAAGTATACGTACCTTGGCGTAAAGATCTCAAAAGACTGCTCTTCTTGGGATACACATATATATATATATAGCAAAAGTAATAGGACAGGGCAAAGCATACATACATAGGCAAGATGGATGCGATCCTAACAGACTCGTACCTAGACACCAGGATTAAGAGATGTATCCAGGATCCTGATGAATGTGATAGTACCAAAGCTAGAATATGCAGGAAAAGTATGGGAAGGGAACGCGAAACTCGTAAAACAGTTGGAAACAGTACAGATGACAGCAGCTAAAACAGTCCAAAGACGCTCAAGTACGACTAGTGATACAGTATTAAGAACAGAACTGGAAATGTACTCAATCAAGACAAATGGAGATATGAGAAAGTTGAAATGGCAATATAAAGTAAGGAACACGCCAAAAAAGAGGTTGCCAGCCATAGTTGAGAAGAGCTGTATCGGAGAATGTAGTAGTAGTAGCAGTAGTAGTAGTAGTAGTAGTAGCAGTAGTAGTAGTAGTAGTAGTAGTAGTAGTAGTAGTAGTAGTAGTAGTAGTAGTAGTAGTAGTAGTAGTAGTAGTAGTAGTAGTAGTAGTAGTAGTAGTAGTAGTAGTAGTAGTAGTAGTAGTAGTAGTAGTAGTAGTAGTAGTAGTAGTAGTAGTAGTAGTAGTAGTAGTAGTAGTAGTAGTAGTAGTAGTAGTAGTAGTAGTAGTAGTAGTAGTAGTAGTAGTAGTAGTAGTAGTAGTAGTAGTAGTAGTAGTAGTAGTAGTAGTAGTAGTAGTAGTAGTAGTAGTAGTAGTAGTAGTAGTAGTAGTAGTAGTAGTAGTAGTAGTAGTAGTAGTAGTAGTAGTAGTAGTAGTAGTAGTAGTAGTAGTAGTAGTAGTAGTAGTAGTAGTAGTAGTAGTAGTAGTAGTAGTAGTAGTAGTAGTAGTAGTAGTAGTAGTAGTAGTAGTAGTAGTAGTAGTAGTAGTAGTAGTAGTAGTAGTAGTAGTAGTAGTAGTAGTAGTAGTAGTAGTAGTAGTAGTAGTAGTAGTAGTAGTAGTAGTAGTAGTAGTAGTAGTAGTAGTAGTAGTAGTAGTAGTAGTAGTAGTAGTAGTAGTAGTAGTAGTAGTAGTAGTAGTAGTAGTAGTAGTAGTAGTAGTAGTAGTAGTAGTAGTAGTAGTAGTAGTAGTAGTAGTAGTAGTAGTAGTAGTAGTAGTAGTAGTAGTAGTAGTAGTAGTAGTAGTAGTAGTAGTAGTAGTAGTAGTAGTAGTAGTAGTAGTAGTAGTAGTAGTAGTAGTAGTAGTAGTAGTAGTAGTAGTAGTAGTAGTAGTAGTAGTAGTAGTAGTAGTAGTAGTAGTAGTAGTAGTAGTAGTAGTAGTAGTAGTAGTAGTAGTAGTAGTAGTAGTAGTAGTAGTAGTAGTAGTAGTAGTAGTAGTAGTAGTAGTAGTAGTAGTAGTAGTAGTAGTAGTAGTAGTAGTAGTAGTAGTAGTAGTAGTAGTAGTAGTAGTAGTAGTAGTAGTAGTAGTAGTAGTAGTAGTAGTAGTAGTAGTAGTAGTAGTAGTAGTAGTAGTAGTAGTAGTAGTAGTAGTAGTAGTAGTAGTAGTAGTAGTAGTAGTAGTAGTAGTAGTAGTAGTAGTAGTAGTAGTAGTAGTAGTAGTAGTAGTAGTAGTAGTAGTAGTAGTAGTAGTAGTAGTAGTAGTAGTAGTAGTAGTAGTAGTAGTAGTAGTAGTAGTAGTAGTAGTAGTAGTAGTAGTAGTAGTAGTAGTAGTAGTAGTAGTAGTAGTAGTAGTAGTAGTAGTAGTAGTAGTAGTAGTAGTAGTAGTAGTAGTAGTAGTAGTAGTAGTAGTAGTAGTAGTAGTAGTAGTAGTAGTAGTAGTAGTAGTAGTAGTAGTAGTAGTAGTAGTAGTAGTAGTAGTAGTAGTAGTAGTAGTAGTAGTAGTAGTAGTAGTAGTAGTAGTAGTAGTAGTAGTAGTAGTAGTAGTAGTAGTAGTAGTAGTAGTAGTAGTAGTAGTAGTAGTAGTAGTAGTAGTAGTAGTAGTAGTAGTAGTAGTAGTAGTAGGAGTAGGAGTAGGAGTAGTAGTAATGACGCTTGCTACAATAGAGGGGTAGCACTCTTTAGCCTTGTGAGGCAAAATTTCTGACTGATAACGGGTTCCTTAACCTTTTTTTAACTGCACTCTCGTTCTGGGGACAAATCGCTTGGAAATGACGTGGTTTGTCTCCAAAACGGGACTGCAGACCTAAAAGGGATAAAAGCATCGAGGAGTTCATACCCAATATACTGTAGTTGGAGTACCATTTGTGTTTTTTACAAAACAAACTCTGTGTACCTAAGCCCTCGCAAAGTTGGTCGGGTTGACCCTTCAGTTTTTCTAAAGCTCGGGCTTTGGGTGAGGTCGACATATATATGTCTGACCTTTCTTGCACATGCTCCTCAACTAAAGAAACTGCAGCGCCCGGTATTCCGTTTTCTTTGCACGCATGTATTCGTTTCTGCATCTATCTAGAGAGGGCAATCGGGCATCGGGTTAAGTCTACCCGTTTTATCGAGGGCAGGCTTTACTCACTGATAACTAGTGTAGATTTCCTCAAGTGAGGAGCCTCTCACAAAACGTAGGTTATATATATACATATATATATATATACCTGGTGCACATCTATCGTAGTGTGCGTCGCAGCGAGTGATGTGGCAACGTGAGGTTTCGTGTCAGCAGTCGAGACGGTGTCTGCACCCTTCATCAGGCTGGCTCTGTTGTCGCCGGTGTAAAGCTCAAGGAACCTGTCGCTAGAGAAGGCGGGGGGGGGGGGTTCTCATAACGGCGACGCGACAATCGACGGTTGGCTGGTCTACCCAATATTTGGTAGACAGGCATATTGAGAGCAGTTTCTGCTTGCAAGCACCTGGGGGGGGAGGGGCTGCGTGTTTTATGAAGATGGCATATGTTCCTGGCTGTTGTAGCGCCTCCTCAAACAATCCTCCAAAAAAAAAAATGGTTTTCAATGTCACTTCTACGTTGTAGCCTTACTCGTGGGAGGTTTTACCCTCAACGAGCTTCTGGACAAGCCGTGGTCACAGGTGTCCACCCTTCTCCCCTCCGGTACGTGCCTATATTTTTTGTCGCGCATAGGGTTCAGCATTCCCACTGCTCGTCGATTTTCATCGAACGTAGCTAACTCACGCTCTCGCGCTTTCCACTAATCAATTTCTTTTTTTGCAAGAAAAAGCCGCGAGCATGCACTCGGTGAGACTTGCACCCACGAAATTGATCTTGATAGGCACGCGGACCACCTATCAAGCCACCGGGGACGCCGGCTCTATGAATCCACAATAGTACTGTACATCAGCTCAAGTAATTGAGTGAATAAATCCCATGCCCCCCTAGCCTCATATACCACGCTTGGACAACCTTGGATACTGATGTATTCTGACATCGTGTAAGATACCATGTCTCTCTTGAGGCAGGTATCTATACAGCTGTAGCTCAAGTCGTCACATATAATGCGAGCGTACGACGCAGCCTCGGACACCTCGCCGTCGGCCGGCCGAGAGCCACCGAAGAAACTTAAGAGAGCAGGGCGAGCGATCACACCTCAAGAAACATCAACCATTCGAATCAGGTACAAGCCGGTTGCCTTGGTCTGCCAGTGGTGCGAAGTCACAGCTTTGCCTGCCCAATATGTCGGCCCATCTTGCGCAACGAATGTCAAATGGCGAGCAACCCACTGCTGCGGCCACCCTGTCAATTGTGTTGTGCCATCGTGTGCCGCATCTAACAACTGTCTTTTCGGACCTTTTTCGGAACGTTGATGCCGTGCAACAGGCGTCGGACGGACGGAGACAGCTCCCAGTGGCCGCGTGCGCCCACCCCGTAACACACCGTAAACGTTAGGGCATCACGACGACGACCGAAGGGTCGCCATGCGTCGGACGGGTAGCCCTAGCCTCATGGGACAACCTGTCAGTGCTTTGTGGTGAGGCGAACGTTGTTTGCCCGCCTGCAAGGCAAGGCGAAGTCGAACTCGTGGTATAAATAAAATATATGCGGTCTTACTGTATCGAGGCGCTATCTTGCGGGGACTCGGTGATGGACCGACGCGTTCTGAGGCTCTATCTCTGTGAAGAGAGATGCAGAGGTGGCACCAAGTGACTGCAAAGAACGCTTGTTGTGGTGATAGAAAAAAAGGGAAGTCGCAAGAAAATGCGCTCATTACGTGGCCATTGTGGATGCAAAGAACAAAAAATTGGTCTCTAGAGAGATCAAAAAAATAAGGTACGGAGACAACAGAAGAAGAAAGCGAGAAACGTAACGATCGGCAGAAAGGGTGTGACCATTGCCTGGCCACCTCGACACTACGTCCCCCACGTGCCAAGGTACTGTAGGCCCAAACTGTTCGCCGTACGACAACTTCGGTGATAAGAATGTTGCACAAACGTCTACGTGAGGCGGCGTTGTTTTGGAGAACAACTGACGACACGGGTACACAGCGCAAACGGGCAGGGCCGTGGAGTAGACCAACGCTAGCTGGGGCATTGCAGGGTATAAAGTTAGACGTGAGGGAGGCGGAATCGAGGCCTCTCGCGCGACCCAAGGAGATGCCAGGAGGAAATGGCGGCGTCAGCGGCGGGTAGCATGCCTCATGTGCATCGTTGCTCGGCAGTCAGGGTGATTGGTTATCTAAGGGGTTAGATGCAAAGCTAGTCATTTATTTCTCGGGGTTGCGGCAAGGAAAATGTTCCGGAAGGCATGTAGAAATTAGGAGGCCTATCTATCAGCGGTCGGGTCAAACGTCGCAGATCACGCCGGATCGCGTCGGGCAACGGTGACCGGACCCGAACCGTGAAAAACTGAATGGCCTCCTGACCTGATCCTACCCAACCGGACCCGTGAGGTTTCGAAAACGGCCTGATCCGACTCGTGGGTTGGGACAATGACCCAGTGAAGAGCCTCGGAGATCGTCACCATTCTTCGGCATGCACCATATATATATAGAGTGTCGTCTCTAACGGCACCCAAACGGTGTGGACAAAACTGAAACAAGTTGGGAGTCAGATGCCCCTGCCGATGAGTGCGGATACATACATACGCCTTGGGTATTTCGTTTTTCCTTTCGAAAAAAACAAAACAAAAAACGACGCCATGTGTCGGTCAGCTGTTGTTGCTCTCGTTGTGGGTATGCATGTACCATCAACAGGGATATCAACGTCATCCCGCGGCGTGAACAGAGAGGCCTGGGTGTATCTCCTGGGTGGGTTGTCGCTGACGATACAGGCCACACCAGGTATAGCATCAGTTAGAACAACCGCTGCACTGGCCTCCCGCACTTTCTAAAATAGTGTTTCGTCCATTTCGTTTCGCTTTTTTTCTGGGCGCCTTTCTGAGATGGTCTTCCTTACGGATTTACCATGCGTTCTGGGTATTTCCCATGGTTTTTTCAGCAGGTACGAAAGGTTGGCACGAGGAGGTGTGACTCTTCCCCCACCTTCCAAAAGGAGCTCAAAAATGGGGGGGCTCCCGTCCTCCCGTGTCGATGGTCTAGAAAAAACGGAAACAGAAAGTCCGGAAGAGCACGAACCGAAAAAACCATGTGTGCAAAGCTTCAAGCCAACAGCTTGATGCCTCGGAAACACGCTGCGCCGACGGCAACAACACCACGCACGCTGCTCGGCGGTTTGTTTTGTAAGTATCCAGGGCGGACCATTTTTACTCGGGCCCATTAGGACACTATTAACACTATTATCAGTATTAATACAAATACTGTAGATACGGCCCGGTCGATGCTCACCAGATACTCTGTCATTCCTGGACGTTACTTGTTGGACCGGGACGTCGTGCTTTTTGGTACGAGATCAGGATACAGCAGGTGCCTTACGGACTGGTGCGAAGGTAGACGCAGCACCTACCTATTGTTTTACCATTATTATCGCTAGACGAGCTATATACTGTACTAGTAAGTCACCCACAGTAATATTATGAGCAAGGCTCAAAGTGCGACCCGATGAGCTATCCGTAGGCCTATTACACCATAGTAAATAGCACCAAATATTCTGGGTAAAAATAGGTAAACAGATAGGTGTTTGTGTGTACCATAGGTCCTATTTACTATGGCCGGCCGACAAGAAATTCCTATCGCGGGGGGGCATAGTAAATAGGACCAAATACTGTTAGTAAAAACAGGTCAACGTATATATTTGGGTGTACCATAGGTCCTGTTTACTATGGTCCCCCGTAGTAGGAGTAGCACGAATCATACAGTACATCACCTCCTGGTATACTATAAATAATGGGATATAACTTTTTTAGAGATCCAGTCACGTTTTCGGGACAAATCACTCAAATCCTGAGGAGTTTGTCCCTAACACGGGGCAGTCTGTAGTCCTGAACAGGCTGAGGGCCTCGATCGATCCGAAGACATTCGGCCAAAGCATGCTACCCCTATTATTGTAGCACGCCTTTACAGGGGTCGCCAATGTTGTTTTAGTAGGTGGGGTCCGTTGTGCGTCAAAAAGCGGACGGTCTGCTTGGCAAAGTCGCTCCTGCGAGATAAAAGAAAAACCGTGGCGGGAAATCGGGTACGGCAGGACATGACGGAAGGTCTCCAGCTGTCCGGGTCGCCAACACCGCCTGCTGTCCTCGGAGCTACAGTACCATACCCGGCAGCTGCGGCATTGCGGAGCGGTAGCCCTCGGGGGGGGGGGGGGGGGTACTATATATACTGTAGTAACCTATCTACTCGTGCTGAAAATGAATCCCACTCTGATTACAAGTACTCTGTCCCCAGAGACGTGGATGCGCACAGTTATCCCCGTCAACAGTCAACAGCGCTGAGTTCGCACAGGGGTGATGCGATCGTTTCTCAGCGCTTTTTGTCTTCTCTAAACAACGGCATACCCAAAGTCGAACGTCATATGTCTTTCAGGAAGGCTCTCGACCAGATCTTTCCGGAAACGCGTACCACTCTCTCCCGAAATATAGGGACCATTTCTGTACTAATATCCAATACGAAAGGTCCTGAGTTTGAGGTACATATTGGTACCTTTATTCGGGTACTACTGGCAACCTTCCAGTGGTACACATAACCCCGTGAACCCCGTCGGGGCTCCGGACGGTGGAAAAATGTCGAAATTGGCAGGCGATCAACGAGCGATGCCTCAGTTTGGTTGGTGCTTTGTTTCGTGAGCTCCTCACAAAAGGGACTCAATACGTCTCACCCTAAATCTGTCTCCGAAGAACAACGCGTTCTACGATAGAGGTAGCACATCTCCGCTATAATGTTTCTGAATGACGTGGCCCCCTAACCCAAAATCGTCGGAATGTCAATATTATTTAGAAAAATGATGTCTTGGTACACTGGGGCCATGGGATTACTCATCGGTGTTATGAGACTGCTTTGTATGAGGCTGAAAGCCCGGTAATTACCTGGGTTCTGGCACTAGGATCGTATTTGTAGTACTTGGAAGGCGTATCTTAGGTGGAAAACCAGGTGGAAAACCAGGGGTTTTCCAGAGAGGCACGAGTGTGGTCTCAGTCTCCGTCGTGCACGAAAGGAATAAAGCTACTCTTCTATCTCTAAGCGAACATCAACGTGAGTACCACTGTTCGTGATCTTAACATCGGGATACAATTTGACTTTTTTTGCTGAAGTCAGTTTTCGGGTAAGGTATGGAGCCCTTCAAGTGAGGAGCCTCTGAAAATTGAGGGTGGACCTCTATCGTACAACGCCTCGAATGGGCTCCAGATGCCTTCCATGATAGAGGTAGCACAATTCCGCTGAAACGGTTTCTGAATGACGGGGCTCCTTAGCCCAAAATTGTCGGAATGTCATGTTCCTGAAAAATACTTTCTTGTATACTTGGGCCATGGGATTATTCGTCGAGAGGCAACTTGTTTTTTGCTGAAGTCAGTTTTCGGGTGGGGTATGGAGCTCCTTACGTGAGGGGCCTCAGAATATGCAGAGGGACCCTCAATCGTAGAACGCCTCTCCACTCGAGCCTGCGCAGGGTCACCAGGCTTCGTTTTTATCACTACTGCTCCGGCGCGCCAAGAGCATTTATTTTGCCCCCCCCAACCCCCCCCCCCGGTTGGGTTGGCGTCGGTTGGCAACGACACTGGAAAACGTCCCGCTCACTACTTGAGCTAGACAACCATGGTACACGTTTTGTTTCTTTTCTTTTCTTTTCGGAGGTCGGTCACTGCTGGTTGTCGAGTTAGATCGTTTGTGCGAGGCGAACAACCTTTACACCGCAAAAAACAGACAAATCAGAAAAATGGGAACGAAGCCTAAAATGAGAACCAAGCCGTATCTCCAGATCCATGTGGTGTATCAGATAACCAAAATGATCCTGCGAAACCCCTTGGCCAGCCCTGTGAGAGGAGCTCGTCAGAACGGTCATGCTCCGTCTCGTGCCTTCGGGTGGGCGCAAAAAGCGATATACGTTGGCTCTATTATTGTTATTTCTCTAGATGCTGGCTACCGCGGCGATGCCGAGGACTTCCAGCCTGAGCGACAGCTTATTCGAAGGCTGCTGTACAGCCCCACAGGACTGTCAACTTTTTTTCTTGGAGTTGTACACAATTGGTTTGCTTTCTAAAAAAAAACGTCCGTTCTCATTTTTTGTTTCGTTCCCATTTTTCCGATTTGTCTGTTAAAAGTGGGAATGATCGTATCACGTAGTGTTTACGGTAAGGCACCCAAGAGGCAGTTACATAATATTCCCATTGCTGTCTCTGGAAATGCCTACACTGAAATTAAAATCAACTCATTGAAGCTGTCACCCATATGCAAGTCCGCCTCACAAGCGGTTCTTAGTAGGATGCAGCTCACCCTCCATGCGACTCGCCAGATATCTTACGGCGCTTCGCGCTTGGTGCAAGCAATGTCTGCCCGGTCGGTGAAAACCCGACATGTTCCGTCCCGGCATTGTAGGGATGCGAGGGTCTGTGGTCATACGACTACGGCCATGCATGAGATCGAGTGCATATCCCCTATCGAGTATCCCCCCCCCCCCCCCCCCCCCCCGGTTGCCAGCTTTGAAGCCTGTCGACCATTCTCGGGGAACCGCTCGCGAAGCGAAGTTGTTTTTGCCGTACTCAAACTGAGCCCACCTCCACACCGGATTGTTCGCGCAATCCGACCAAGATTTAAATGCGCTGCTCCTCAAAAATAAAAATACTACAACCGTAAAAGTGTCATACTAACCGGTATATAGCTGCTCACTTGAAGAGCTCAACCGGTAACAAAATATTGCCTAAGAAGGCAAAAAACGCAACCCCCTATTAAAGCATCCACCAAACTAAAACCAGCCCGGGCTAATAATGGGGTAGGGAAAGAAAGCTGTGCGAACAACAAGATCTACCACTTCTTACGTAGTCCCAGACGGGAATACCATGCCCGTTTTGGACTCCCTGACGATATGCATACGGATCAAACGGGGATAGTATTCATGGCCACATAGGGGTGAGGAACTGTACGTGCGGCACGCGCGCAGGATGGTGGAATACTTAGAAACATCTGCAAGTTATCGTCATTTTGGGATCAACTGCTAGATAAGATCGCAGACGCATGCTACGGTAGAGGCGCACTATTTTTTTGCCCTTCTGAGGCTGTAATGCCCGCTTGAGGAACTCCATGCCTCACTTGAAAACTGACTTCAGCAAAAAACGAAAGTGCAACGGTTGATAGATAAGGTGCACATTGTCGGATGGCAAGAGACATAATAATAATCCCATGGCAATAATCCCAAAACACACACACACATTTTTTAGATAAGATTGGCATTCCGACGATTCGGGGAAAGAACACCCCGGCATTCAGAAAATATTTTATTAGCGGATATGCGTGACCTCTTTGTGTATCGTAGCACGCGTCCGCACTCGTTTTTATTCTGATCTATAAACATGTGCGTCCCACGAAAGGTCCACCCCTTTTAGAACTGCACTCCCTCCCGTTTGGGGTAAAACCACTCGGAATTAGACTGACATGTAAATGCGCAAGGTTAACTCCTTCTTTGGCACCTACCTCGAGGTAGCGACGAAACCAGCGTTTTTTTTTCTGTAGCAGTCGTCGCGTAGGTTCGTCACTTTGTTGCCTCTCGAGTCCCCCAAGAAGGACAAAAAAAACTTCGGTTTTGAGAAGAGTGACTCCCGCGATTTGTTTTTTTTCTCGCACACTCTGGAGGCCCCCGGACATCTCCTTCACGCCCGACACGTTTGACGGCTAGCAGAACCATCGATCCTGCTTGAGGCCGCCCCCCTACACTTCCCGAACAAAGCGGCTTACTGACCTCTTTCTTCGTGTGCGTGTCCCATGTCTTCATCGTGGGACGCATGGTGTGGTAGGCGTGCCGAAACGTGGCTGAGGGCTCCTCACTTGGGGCCCTGTGGGACCCCCGAGACGTCGACCAATACAGCAGCAACTGAGGCGTTCCACGATGTGATAGCGGTTCGCCCTAATTTTTTTCTGGGGTTCCTGCGTCCCCCCGAGACGTACAGCGGAATTCAACGGGCAGTACAAGATGTGTTTCATACGGCTGATGCTACACGCACGCATCTCGTACGTGTGCGTACGCACCATGCCCAACAATGTACCAGTAGAGCACAAGTAAGTTCCATATATATATATATATATATATGTGCACTCATTCTCCAACAACAGGCGCCCCGGAAAGGAGGCCGGGGTGGTGGCTCGGAAAGTTTTCCCCCCCCTTCCCAAAAATGTGATGCATCTATCGTGCAACGCCTCAACTGTTGACTTTATCGACCGTCTCCGAGCACGAGCAGCTTGAGAGCGGCCGGCGGTACGGGCATATAGAACCAGGTTTCGGCCGTGCCGTAAGACTTCTTCGCATCAACCATTGTAACTCGGATACGCAACTAACTTCTATTACCATCCCCCAACCCACGGAGTGACCACAATGGTTGCTGGAATCGTAACTTTTCAAGCCATGTTTTCCCCGTCAGAGGTCCCAAGAAGGTGTTAAGCCTTTGAGAATTGCAGTCCCGTTTTTGGGGCAAACTACTCAGAATTTGAGTGGCTTGAACCACGACACGGGACTGCAGTCCTAAGAGGGTAAAGGGGCTCTCTATCCTACAGACACCAAAAAAAAAGCTGAGTAAAAATAAATCAAGACGAGCACTGCCCTGGCCTGGGTACACAACGAATCGTATCATACCATGGTA
>JARUPZ010001407.1:0-20948 GCA_031213475.1 Nereocystis luetkeana
ATTAGGAGGAGGAGGAGCCCCATGAAAATAAGAGTGGCTCAAACCCTACCGGAGCACGCTACCTCGTGGGTCGGGAGACGAGCGGTCGCGCGTGACGCTCAGGGCGGCTGTCGTAGTATACACGCAGGTCGAAACAACCGCGTTGCCGGGTCTATAACATGCCCAGTTGGGGTGTTTTTCAGGGTAGCCCCCCCTCCCCCCCGCTAAAAAAGCAGTTTCTTGGTGAGACGTGGAGAGTGGCTGTTATTCACGAAACCCTCGAGGCGTGGGGCGAACCTCTGGTAACCGTGTCCGTGAGTCATATGTCACACAACTCGACTGCTGTGGTTGCTTTTTTCTGTCGACTCTGAGGTATACCTGGTATCTCAACATGGCCGAAAACATTGAAGCAGATATCCGGATGAAGGAGACCATTTCGCGGCTGCTGCTACAGTAGTCATGAACGACGCTCGGGTCAGATATCAGGGATCTTTCACGGGCCATGACCCCAACCCGCGGGTCGGGTCAAGAAAGTTTCGAAATCTCACGGGACCAGGTTGGGTTGGATCGGGTCGGGTCGGGCTAGGATGTTTTCAAATTATCACGAATGATGTCCGGCCACCGTTGTGCGACCCCGGTAAAGCCTGACCCTCTAGGTTTGTCCGGACCAATGGACAGCCCTGTATACACCATACCAGGGTACTCCAAAGAGTTGAGCTGGAAAGAGAAAGCGGCCTGAAAAAAAGAAGAAGAAGAGAAATACTCCATCAAATGTGGGCATACCGCGGAATGTTTCATCGGGGTGAGTCGCACGAGTCGCGAGTCGCACAGGTCGCACAACCTCACCTCTGTAGCCACGTTCAGCAGTCTCCTGCCCGCCCACGAAGAAACCGCCGCGTGCCCCCCTCGCTGGTATCCGCGGCGGCACTCGCCTTGCCCCCACATCATGACGTGCTGGCAGGATGCGAGCACTTTCCTCGTGGACGGCTGGTTCCAGACCTAGCCTCCACAGGCAGTGCACGCGCGGGTCGCGACAAGAGAACATTACACAGCACCGGTACACCCCATACTTAATATTCACCTTCGTTTTTAGAGGCCAATTGAATGCAGACATGTTGAGTAGGTTTATCAGCATTCTGGGAGAAGGGATCTTTAGGGATGTTTTTCGGAATCGTCGACCGCAACTGAGAAATTTCCTGGTTCGATGCAAACGCGAGTTTTGGGCCGTTTTGTCTGCGGTTTGGTGTCAGGGTTAGGGTTAGGGTTAGGGTTAGGGTTAGAGTCAGGGGTTGGGTTGGGCCTTCGCCCGTACCTTGATCCCAACAGGAACCAAAACACCTGAACAGCCTGCCAACCTAAAGATCCCTCCTCCCAGATTGTTAAAGGTCCTCGACATGTTTTGCGTGAGGGGGCAGTTGTGTGGCCTGCTGGGAGGCCCGGCCGCCAAGGGTCCTTCTCGATGGTTATGGAAAACTGTATCTGGTCCCAAAGGCAAGGGTCTTTCTCGGTGGTTCGGGAAGTTTGTATCTGGCCCGAGCAGGAAGGCAAGCGCCGCGACCGCTACCTCAGGGGAGCATACCGCATCGCTCTTGTGATAACGATACCACACCCCCTCGGCCGAAGCTCCAAGCTGTTTTTCCCCCCCCGCAACAACGAGGAAGGTCGGTACAAACGCCGAGCGATGCGTCTAGGGAAAGGTTCTGGTGAGAAATATCTGGCCGAGGTCTTCCCAAAGACACCTTTTTTCCCCACGTATGTATGAGTAGCCCGCTCCCTCCTGGGCTTGGAAAAATTCTGCTCGGAACGATCGTCCCAGGAGGTGTGTTATATTATCACCCGTGTGATCCGGTTAGTGTGTTGTCTTATCACCCGTGTGATACGGTAAGTGTGTTATCTTATCACCCGCGTGATATGGTAAGTGTGTTATCTTATCACCCGTGTGATATGGTAAGTGTGTTATCTTCCCAACTAAAAAGGCCTGCTCCGCCTCCGCCTACGCCACGGAGCGAGGGTGGCACTCCAAACGACCCTCACCCCCCCCTCTTACTAATTCAAGATATTTTCTTGATGTTTCGTCCGAAATTCGATTCAACCTGTTTGTTGTATCCCCCCCCCCCCCTAACGTCCTAGTGAAGAAAATATTAGTTCGACCACCGCTGCTTCACGTGCCAGGCAGGCGCGTGCACACGACATTTGGCGCCGCCAAAACGACCCGCTGGTGCTCCACTACTACTACCATTGAATCTCAGCCTAAATATATACCTTTCTGGTAAAACTTATTTTCTTTTTGGTTTCGTGCGAAACTCAAGCCAAAACGTTAAGTTCAACCCTTTTAGGACCGCAGTGCCGTTTTTGGGATAATCCAGTCAAAGCCTAAGTAGGTTGTCCTCAAAATGGGACTGCAGTCCTAAAAAGGTCTAGGTTTTGACCCTTTAACACCGCACTGTACATAAATGTGTATCTGACTCTAATACAAAGTAACCACCCCCCCGATATGGGAGTGCACCTCTAAGGGATTAAGTCAAGTTCTTAATGAAGATATGCTGTCGCCTACGCAAAATATTTTCGCGACTACGGAGGAGAGCTGGGGCCACCATTTTCAGACGAAAGCGAAGTGAATCAACCCGCGATAATTTATCAGGAACAAAAGCGGGCCGCTGCTAAACACCGCCGTCTCTTTCGTGCTGTTCCCGGTGGTGTTAAATCCCTGGCACGAACCGCCAACATAACTGACCCCGGCATAAGCGGCTTAACAATATACCTATACATTGCTCACAGGGCATAGGCGTAACCATTTTTTTCTGTAGGCTTTCGCCCTCAACGTTTTTCTTCTAGTGGGCGCTTCGCATTCGTCACCCTGCCTTACGGGGCTGTGGAGACTGACTCCGCTCTTCAGCCTAGCTACGGCTGCTGGCCGCGCCACATCGAGACCGCTAAAGGTGCGAATGCGCCGTATCTGAAAAATGTGCCCACCGTCTCGATCAACTGGAAAAAAAACATCGAAACACGTCGTATGGTAAGCTCCTATAGAGTTTCTTGCAATAGATACACCGATGAATATCCCCTGTGCGCACAGGAGTTTCTGAGGGTCCTCACTCGAGGGACTCTGTACCTAGGCGTTCTACGGTAGAGGTTCACCCTGATGTTTCTGAGGGTCCTCACTTAACCCCTTTAGAACCGCAGTCCCGTTTGGGGACAAAACTACTTGAAATTTGACTGGTTTATCCCCAGAACGGGACTGCGGTTCTAAAAGGGTTAAGGAGCTCCATATCTCACCCGAAACTGACGTCAGCAGAAATCAAATTGCACCCCGATGGATGATCCCATGTCGCTAGTATACAAAAACATCATTTTTCGAAAACATATTTGTATTCCGACGATTTTGGGTTAAGGAACGCCGTCATTCAGAAAACATTCTAGCGGAAAAGTGCAGCCTCTATTATCGTAGAACGCGTCAAGATTTAAACCTCACCCTACAATTGGTTTTGAGGGAAGAAAAAACACAACCCGACGAGAAATCCGTGAAGAATACTGAGTGTAGGACGAAGAATACAGTAAAAAAATGGCGATGTTCCAACAAAATTGGGTTAAGGAGCAGGCTCAAATCAGAAAAAAATGACCAGAAAGTGCTGCTACCTCTACCGTAGCACGTGTCACCATTAACCTTAACATTTTACACCTGGTACCATTCTGGACTGAAATACAAGGGACATTTAGACATTACCATGAATACCAAGCGGGTGCTTATATTGAAAGACACCCAGAATGGTATGATTTAGGGATGGCGTATTTCTTGACACGTTACCGACCAACTTTCTGAGCCTCCCCCCCTACCTTGCGATACTCCGCTCTAAACCTCTCCTTCAGCGACTCCATGACCGTCGCCTCTTCTTCTTGGGAAACCCGGCCGCGTCTTCTTCTCTCCCCCAACTCCTCCAAGCAAGCCCTCCCGTCCTCGAATGCGTTCGAAAGGTCCACCTGGGGTGGGCGTCGTTTGGAGGAACCGAACCGACGCCCGCCGGCAATCTAATTATAGTGAAGCGGATTGCGCCCATCTCGGACAGAATATCCAACAGATCGTCGATTCCCACGTGATGATCTAAATATTGCAGGGCAGATGATCTGTATGATCTGTATAATTTGTATGGTCTGTATGATCCAGCTCACGTTGCCGGATGGGAGCCGTATGATCTGCATGATTCAAGGACACTTTTTCTGGGTTGGACCTGTGTTACGTACCGCAGGGTGATCCTTTCTAACATATACCTTGTAACGGCAGGTTAGAATCTGGATGATCTATCTGTAGATGATGTGTCTCTGCAGATGACCTATTTGTAGATGATGTATCTAGAATCTGTAGATGATGTATCTGTAGATTGTGTATATGTTGATGATGTAACCGTAGATGATCTATCTATCTGTCCGTCCGACGCTTGATATTATTCACCCTTTCTACCAGGCGCAATACCTCCCTCTGTTTAGCTGACACGAAACTCACCCTTTCACTACGCACGACACCTCTATACAAGTAAAAACAAAGAAAACTGCATCGCGTGGTAAATAAACCCACTGGAGTACGAAAGTGGCCCATATATACACAAGCAAGACAATCATGAACAGGAAGTAAAAAATCAAGCATAACATTTATGTAGAAAGCAGAAAGAAAGGGAGAAAAGAAATAAAGAGAGCATGAAAATTCGGGTGCAGGTCGACACGGGTTGACCCTTCCACCGCTAAAAAAGCGATCCCACACTATTTCCGAGCAGTTTGTACCAAAAATAGTGGATGCACGCTGCGGGCGATATATCCCGACGCCGATATCTTCTTCGGGTTTTCTGCTGCCACACAGCACATACATGCGGGATAGTTTTGGTGCGAAACCGGGTTTGGCCACTCTACGTACCAGCGGCAGAGGTCACAATCGTACACCAGACCATGGGACAATACCCTATCGCTACATACCGTGGACCCTTTCTACGATAGAGGTAGCACATTTCCGCTATTACGGGGGGCCATAGTCAACAGGACCTATGGTATACATAAAATCCTATATGTTTAACAATTTTTACTAACAATATTTGGTCCTGTTAACTATGGGCCCCCGTAATAGTTTGGTTCCTCGACCCCAAATCGTCGGAATGTCAATCTTCATTTCGAAGGGTTAGGGTTTGGTAGACTTGGGCCATGGGATTGTTCACCGCGATGCATTTTGATTTTTGCTGAAGTCAGTTTTCGGGTAAGGGACGGAGCTCCTCAAGTGAGGAGCCTCAGAAAAATTAAGGTGAACCTCTATCGTAGAACGCCCCACTCGAATACACTTCGCTACCCGACCACTACCCACCAGCTAACACAAAAAAAAACCGGGAAAGCTCAGGACTCCGGCCCCAAAACGCACATTTATTATTTTCGCAAGCTGCTACTACTATCGAAAGTACCGCAGGACAGCTCTCCCCCCCCCCTGTTGACAGAGCAACCGTCGCTGTCCAGCACCCATTTTCCGACAAAACGTGCGTTATAGTGGCAACATCATCATCAACAGCAACAACGGTAGCAGTAGCAGCGGTAACAACAGCAACGGAGGGGGTCCATCTCTCGCTCAATCACCTGGCCACCGACGTGGATGACAGCATCAATCCCCTGCCAAGGGTAGGCCAGCCTCTCCGCCAGGGAATGCCACAGGTTGATCTCGCTCCCACTCGGTAGCTCCCCAGGGCGGTCGTGCGACACCGCCACGATAGCGATATCGGGACGAGAACTGTCAGGCGTTGTCAGCGAGCCTAGGGACAGAGCGTACGCGGGAAGAAAAACAACATTTCCAAATACAGTGGTGACAGGGTTAAGGAGAGAAAAGGCCCACTGGGTCTGTGCTGTAACCTGCCGTACCCCCGGCTTTGTTTTTTCACGAGCAACACTTTCGGATCAGCGTACACGACGCGTTCTACGATAGAGGTAGCACATTTCCGCTGTAGTAGTGTTTTCTGGATGGCGGGGCTCCAAAACTCAAACTCGTCGCAATGCCGATCTTGTTTTCGAAAAGTGACGTTTTGGTACACTTCGACCATGGGACTATTCATCGGGACGCAATTCGAGTTTTGCTGAATCAGATTTCTTGTGAGGTGTGGAGCTCCCTAAGTAGTGAAGAGCCTAAGAAAATTTAGGGTGAACCTCTCTCGCAGAACGCCTCACACCCTAACCCGACCTACCGCTGGCTTTCTTAAGTGCTCGTGGTACATACAGACGACGTTTTCAATGATCCCCGGTGCTTTCCTCTCGCGTTTTAGTTCCCGCGTTCGGGCTTTCCCCCTCGCTGTGCGGCGGTTCTCGTGACAAAGGGCAGGGCGCAGTCGGCAGAGACGCACGCTACGTCTACGAGGGCGCCGACCGCACGTGTGCCGAAGAGCGAAGTCGTGATCAGTCCGTTTGAGAGGCTAACTGCGGGACATTAACCCCTTTAGAACCGCAGTCCCGTTTTGGGGACAGACCACTCAAGTTGTGAGCAATTTGTCCCCAAAGCGGGACTGCGGCCCTAAAAGGGTTATACTTGGCACCCACCGGCGGGGACGGGCGTTTTAAGCGAGGAATGCGTGCTACGATTGGGGTTGAAATGACGACAACATTTTCGTCAAAATATTTCTGACTCAACTGAGGAATTACCCGAGGAACTGCCCGAGAATCTTCCTGAGGAACTACCCGGCATATACCTCTTTTTTGGTGTTGCGCATGATTTTTGTTGTTGGTTAGCACCTGCTGTATCATAGGCCATCGGATTGTTCCCTGGGACAAGCTTTATTATTTGCCAAAACGTCCGGTTCTTGTGAGAGCACTTGCTGAGAGGTGTGCAGCTTCTTCTCATGTAAGAACACCCCAAAACAATTAACGGCAGGTGCCACGGACCCATACATATAATATATATATATATATATATATATATATATATATATGTACAACATAAATAATATCAGCCTCATATTGTGCCTATTAATAGCATGCAGGCGAGGGCTCGGCGACGCGAAAGAGAGGAATAAAAAAGACACCGCTGCCACAACTACCAGCGAGCGAGTACAGTAGTTGCCGTCGTCGTGGTTTGATGGGGCCACAGAGCCGGGCGCCAAAAACAAGTAGAGCGATCTTTCCCTTATTTTTCGGTTGGTTGTTGTGGTTTTCTTCTTCCGGATAAATTGTCTTTGAGTGATCACCGTTCTATTCTATTTTCTTTTTCGATTCGCATCCCTTCTTGTTCCTGCTCTCGCCTATCAAGTCGAAACTCAGAGCTGGGATTAAATAGCAGGCTCTTTTCCCACCGTATCCGGTACGGTTGGTGCCTTGTGCCGGGAGCACGCATATCTCATCTCCTCCGTAGCTAGGGGATCACGTGCATATGCAAAGGCCGGTGCTGCTGCCGTCGCCCCTTGGGTGCGCCTTGTAGGTGTTGTGTGATGGGCCGAGGCGGGAGCAAAATGATTGCTCTTCGCTGGCATGGCTTAACACAGTATTCCTAGGTTAGCCATCGCTTACCACGACAGTACACATCATCACCATTATCATCATCATCACTATCATTGTAGTGATACATGTAGAGCTTCCTAGAAAAACTCAGATAAGGGCATTACACGCAAGACATCTCACCGGTTCGAACCCCCGCGTTCGATACACCCTCGAATTCGATGGCGTACCGGCGCGCGGCGCGCAGGCCTTGCATCCAAAACGCCCGCGGTCGCCGCGCTTTCATTGTCCGCTCCAGCTGAAACGTCTCCGAGGTGGCGACGTCGCGCATCTGTTCATTTTTTTTTTTGCTTGGTTACGTACTTTATTTCACGCCATTTCTCCCAATTTCGTATGCTGGTTCATGGTCTGTAAAATACAATAGGACACCCACACTCTTACCGAATGACAAAAGTCCCACATTAAACTCAAGTAGTTTAGTCCCCACCACAAACATGGTTGGGGTTGATTCGTTCACCTGTGGTGTGTGTTTAAAAACAAAACACGTTTCGGTGAAACGTTCTTTTCCCCCCTCAAACTGCTTCTGTTTTTTTCCCCCGTATTAACTCACCACGCAAGTAACCGCGCTGTCTCCGTCCACCTCGACCGCCACGGCCACCCGGCAGCTCTCCCGCACGCCGTCGGCCTGCTTCACCACGTCTACCCTCCCCACAACGGGCCCAAGTATGACCGAGGCAACGCCCGAAGGATGCGTACGAGAACCTTCAGCAGGGGAGGTTTTGTTTTCACCAAGAAGTGAGCGTCCACGAACAGTGGCTGTCTTCTGAGCGGATGGTGGTGGTGGTGGTGGTGGTGGTGGTGGGGGTGCTTTGGCGCCACGAGGCCGAACCAATTCGGCGCAAATGGTTGCTTCCAGAGGCTCCGAGAGCGCGGTTACCAGCGCGAAGCTCGACTGTAGAATATCGTCGCTGCTGTTGATGTTGTTACTGCCACCGCCCCTCTCCCCACCTCTCCGGTGGTTTTCGTCGTCTTTTTTGTGTCCTTGCCCCCCCCACCCTCCGCCAAGCGCGGTTCCTTCTTCTTGCCCGTCGCTGAAACCGTCGACGGTGGGTACGGCGAGGGGGTTTCCCAATCCTTTCGCGGGTGATATGAGGAGGGGGTTGTGGGTGTACGAGATGCGGTCACCGATAGCCCCGGCTGAGAGAAGCCAGGGGCACGGCCTGGCGGAGTTGGACATGCTCCCGACGCACACCTGGGTGAAGCACAGCCCGGTCCGTCTGTCCCGCACCTCTGTTCTTACGCCACACCTAAAAACGCATCGCGGTGCAGCAGCCAACCAGTCAGCTACCGATTTATTTCGCCAGTGTTCTTCTATTCTATTTAGTATCTTCGACCTTCTTTCTCCTGTTCCCTCCCGAGTCGTAACTCAGATCTGGGGTCACATAGTAACCCCCCCCCCCATCCCCTATTACATAATTATATATAGGTTGGGTTGGCGGCGGTTGGCAGCAACACTGTAAAACATGCCACTCACTACGTGCGCTAGACAACCAGGGGACCATTTTTTTTCTTTTCTTTTTTGGCGGTCGGTCACAGCTGGTTGTCGAGTTAGATCGTTTGTGCGAGGTGAACAACCTTTACTCCGCACAAGTGGGAACGATCGTATCACGTACCTGGTAGTGTTTATGGTGAACACCCAAGAGGCAGTTACATAGTACTCCCATTGCTGTCTCTGAAAATGCCTACACCGGAACTCATTGAAGCTGTCGTCCATATGCAAGCCCGCCTCACAAGCGATTTTTAGTAGGATGCGGCTCACCCTTCACGTGACTCGCCAGGCACCTCACGGCGCTTCGCGCTTGGTCCAAGCAATGTCTGCCAGGTCGGTGAAAACCCGACATGCTCCGTCCCGGCATTGTAGGGATGCGAGGGTCTATAACCATACGACTACGGCCATGCATGGGATCGAGTACACATCTCCTATCGAGTACACCCCCCCCACCCACCCACCCACCCACCCCCTCTGCTATTGAACGCGCGTTGCATTTTTATCGTTTGAAGAGTTCGGCATATTTCTTTTACGTCGACTCGCTTTGAATTATATATTGACAAATTGAACCGTACCGTAGATCATTCGGGCGTTGTATACGGCGGGAAAGGGAAGCTGTTGCTGCGGGGGGTCGAACGCGACCCCCCCCCCCCCCCCCCTCTGTGAGGGATGTTCCACGCCCAGCCCTCAAGGGTCCGCCGAGCCACAGGGCGTTCCGGTCGCTTCGCTCCTATCCGGACTGGCGCGACAATCGTTTCTTGTTTTCTGGGCGATGTGTATAGATATCCAGCCGCGAATACGCGCAGTCGTTTCCCATACATCCTACCCGTCAAGAGATACGCTCCGGGCTCGCCGATGACATTGGAAGAAAACAGTGTGCCGTTTGAGTTTCGGAACATGCAAATACCATCGTTTCGTTTTTAATATCGCAGTATCGGGATTGAATGTACCAGGGTAGTCATTCTCCCGCAACGTTCGGTTTGATGGCTCTCGAAGCCTCTCCAAGCCACACGGAGAGGTAGGCGACGAGCCTTCTGCGGAGCGAGCTCAGTCGAACCAAATGCCCATAACCCTCTGGCAGAGCTCTTCGCGCAAAACGGTGTGGGTGTTGCAGGCTCGCTCGCTCGTTACCTTGCCGCCGATGTGACCACATTTCTCCATCCTCCCCCCGACCCCCTACAACAAAGCGCTGATCTAAACCTGGCGTGAGGTTTTTGGTATTGGTAGATCTACCACATTTCCAAACATGGCACGATGGCCTTCACGCATCTCGAACGCTTCGCCCTTCTCTCACCCCGTCCCCCCGCAGATCAGCGTTACGTCGCGTTTCTTCGCCGGCTGCCCTTTCTTTGCGGGTACGGCCCCCTCGCCGGCCCAGTCGAAAAGCCTCTCCAAGAAGCCCTGTTCGAAGTAGAAATGCATACACACGAAATGCAGCCTCAAAAATTATTTGTCCCCACCCGCCCGCCCGCCCGCCCGCTCTTCCCATAACGTTTGAAGTGCACACGTTAGAGAGTTGTATCGATTGATCCGCACATACCAATTCAAGAGACACGCCCCACCTCCGAGACACAAGGTCTTTGGCGCGAAAAACATCCCGTAACGCACGCCGCTGCCGAGGGCATATGAGGGAGCAAGGGGGGGGGGGGGAGGGGGGGCATATATTCAGCGAGGGACACCGCCCAACCTCTCTACTGCAGAGCTAGCCGCATCCACATTCTCGGAGACGCACCACCACCTCTAAGAGCGCCGACCTCGAGCAGGGAGGCGTTCGGTCATCTCCCGGCGCACGTTTTTCCCGACAAC
Source organism: Nereocystis luetkeana (assembly GCA_031213475.1). Lineage (NCBI taxonomy): Eukaryota > Phaeophyceae > Laminariales > Laminariaceae > Nereocystis > Nereocystis luetkeana. Next base: position 10,778 of record JARUPZ010001407.1, read on the forward strand.
GGCATAGGTTGCTCATAATATAGTCGAACAATGTCATATTTTCGGAAGGCTCTTGGCCGGTAATATTCCGAATAACACCTTGTTCGGTACTGGCAGCCTTAACCTTCCCGTTCTCGGGAAATCGAGCGCGAAAAAAAAATTCTTCCTCCTGAGCGAACTCAATGCTCTTTTTACTGTGTATGCGAACCCCTTTCCGGAAGGCGGAATGGACGCTGACGACGCCCTCAGCCATCGGACTACGTGCCATTCACTTTTTTCCATCCCGTTTACTATCGTCACCATTCTCTTCTTGCTCCCTCCCGGTCGTCACTTAGATGTCCGGGGTCGCACACACATATACATGTGTGAGTATATATATGTATATATTTGTGTGTGTGCGATACACACACATATACATAACAAGCCGTCCCCCCCCCCCCTTCCCCCACTACGGTTCGTGCCTTGGAAGACATTTGTTTTCGCGGCGAGACTTGAGCCCTTTCTTTCCTCGTCGACTCGCGCCGAAATAACGCCTACCCGCGCTACGTGGACGCCCCTCAGCACAGTTGGCTCCCTTTCCCTTTTTTCTTTTCCGCTCCGCAAATACGTTCCACGAGCTTTCCACACGACTGGAGATGTTAACTCCAGGATCAACGGTATGAATAGCGCCATTCGAGGGCAGCCAACCTCGTAGCCCACCGGGGTGTCCGGCTCTATCCCTCAAAACAGCAGCGTACGGACCGCTTGGTGCTTCCTACTTAGAACCCCAAACGTTCCTTGTGTCCACGCATGAAGTGCTGTCGACGCGAAGGCATCACTCTCATGGCATTCGTAAGTCTGCCTGGCACCATGGCCTGACGCCATGGCCGAAATCCCGAAGGAAGCTTTGTTTGGATACATGCTCCGGTACGCAGAAGGATAGACGTATCACTTCGGGCGAAATATAAGGACTGTCTAGTATCAATAGCAATGCGTAAAAGGTTCTTGTATTTCCGGTTTAGAGCACCTCTTGTTTTTTTTTCCCGAGTTAAAAGTTTTTTCCTCTGGCACTCGAGGATGAAGGGCTTTGTATTGTTCATCTCCCAAAAATGGCGAACTTGAGAGAAAAATAGACGAAACCGCAAAAACCCCCCCGACTCCCATCAACAATCAAAACCCCATGTGGCCTATCGCATGATAGACCTGTCTGTGAAACTAATGTTACACTGCTAAGCGATCTTTGTCGCACAGTCTGTGCACAGCGTGACTTGTTCGTGCCAGGTATCTCTGTACTTGAACACAAGCTTAAAAAGGCACAGGACGGACAGTGGGTGTACTGATATCGTCGGGTAGAAAACACGGCGTAGCGTGAAGACGACACAACAAACGGATACGGAAGCGACGTGCATAAAGTATTCCGATGGTATGGCGTACTTCCCCAGAGGCGCGGAGACCAGACCAGCCAGTCAGTCAGAACTGGTTTGGTCCCAAACAGACGCTATCCCTATGAATGACGACGTACAGTATGATCGTCTGTATGCTCACCTGGAGGTAGGGAGTGTGGTAGCTCCAGTGGAAGGCAGGCCTCGCCTCATCGTAGAAGACGCCCATGCCCCCCACTTCATCCGGCGACAACATGGACAGGACCGGCACCTGCTGCCAGCAGGAAACCAATGAACCGCAGTTTTCAACAGAATGAACGCGCGCGTTTAACCCTTTTTCAACTAAATCAAAAGTAAACCCATACTAATTTCAAGTAGTTTGTCCCTAAAAAACGTGCGCGGTGGGGTTTACAAAGGGGTGAAGACGCCGCCTTCTTTTTGCTTGCTTGCTCCCCGGCAAAGCGCAAAAGCTAAGGTGACGACTACTACTGCGTCATTCCTGAGCATAGTGCCTCTGATCTCTGCTACGCCGGGGTTCAGAAGACGCGCTTGCTTGCCTTACAGGGTTGGAACCTAATCTGTCTGAGGCGCCCTACTTGACTATAGTAGTATACTAGCAATACCCCTCACCTGGGCCAACAACAACAACCGACCCTGAGAAAGAGTGCAAGATACTGTAAGCCCGATGCACAATCGGAAGGGCTTGCAAAGCATAATATGCAAGACGCATTGAAACGACACAATGATGTTGGGTAGCTCCTTTGCCCGGTTCGGGAGCCCCCCGTCCGTGGAACGTGCTTCACAGATCATCGATTCCCACTTGATGGTCTAGATCTTTCAAGGCAGTTCTGTACCCGTTTTTGCACGATATAGTTCATGGTCGCCGGATGGGCCCGTTATATTCTGCATGATCTGGCGCATGCTTCTTAGGTTGGGCCAGTTCTATGCAGATCTTGCACAGCCTCTCATAAAGGCAGGCGAGGAATTATATAATCTACCGCAGATAGATAGATCATGAGCTGTCCGAGGTGTGGAATGTTTGCTTTAACTATAAACCCTACCGTCACCAGGCTCGAAGAGCCGAGGAGGCTTTATTTTCATGAACGTGTTCTGGATATTCGCGACGGAAAGGATACAACCGAACGGGTTTCCTATCTGAAGAGTCGGCGTTGGCGTCAACAATTCCTACTCTGGAAGTAGGTGCAGCATGTGGCCCACGCCATCCGTGACCACGACGATGGCCTGGTGCGCTACGGCGAACAGCCCTACCACTCTGTTCGAAACAATTATGATAGTATTTTGGGTATTGCTTATACGGCTCTGTTCGAAAATATAGCAATCGTTTGGGTGTTCATACGAATACCCAGGCGTTTCCTTACATATTCGACCAGAGTGGTACAGTACAGTACAGTACAGTACAGTACAGTACAGTACAGTACAGTACAGTACAGTACAGTACAGTACAGTACAGTACAGTACAGTACAGTACAGTACAGTACAGTACAGTACAGTACAGTACAGTACAGTACAGTACAGTACAGTACAGTACAGTACAGTACAGTACAGTACAGTACAGTACAGTACAGTACAGTACAGTACAGTACAGTACAGTACAGTACAGTACAGTACAGTACAGTACAGTACAGTACAGTACAGTACAGTACAGTACAGTACAGTACAGTACAGTACAGTACAGTGCAGTACAGGACAGTACAGTACAGTACAGTACAGTGCAGTACAGTACAGACTGTACTGTACAGTACAGTACAGTACAGTACAGTACAGTACAGTACAGTACAGTACAGTACAGTACAGTACAGTACAGTACAGTACAGTACAGTACAGTACAGTACAGTACAGTACAGTACAGTACAGTACAGTACAGTACAGTACAGTACAGTACAGTACAGTACAGTACAGTACAGTACAGTACAGTACAGTACAGTACAGTACAGTACAGTACAGTACAGTACAGTACAGTACAGTACAGTACAGTACAGTACAGTACAGTACAGTACAGTACAGTACAGTACAGTACAGTACAGTACAGTACAGTACAGTACAGTACAGTACAGTACAGTACAGTACAGTACAGTACAGTGCAGTACAGTACAGTACAGTACAGTACAGTACAGTACAGTACAGTACAGTACAGTACAGTACAGTGCAGTACAGTACAGTACAGTACAGTACAGTACAGTACAGTGCAGTACAGTACAGTACAGCAGTACAGTACAGTCCAGTACAGTACAGTACAGTACAGTACAGTACAGTACAGTACAGTACAGTACAGTACAGTACAGTACAGTACAGTACAGTACAGTACAGTACAGTACAGTACAGTACAGTACAGTACAGTACAGTACAGTACAGTACAGTACAGTACAGTACAGTACAGTACAGTACAGTACAGTACAGTACAGTACAGTACAGTACAGTACAGTACAGTACAGTACAGTACAGTACAGTACAGTACAGTACAGTACAGTACAGTACAGTACAGTACAGTACAGTACAGTACAGTGCAGTACAGGACAGTACAGTACAGTACAGTACAGTGCAGTACAGTACAGACTGTACTGTACAGTACAGTACAGTACAGTACAGTACAGTACAGTACAGTACAGTACAGTACAGTACAGTACAGTACAGTACAGTACAGTACAGTACAGTACAGTACAGTACAGTACAGTACAGTACAGTACAGTACAGTACAGTACAGTACAGTACAGTACAGTACAGTACAGTACAGTACAGTACAGTACAGTACAGTACAGTACAGTACAGTACAGTACAGTACAGTACAGTACAGTACAGCACAGTACAGTACAGTACAGCACAGTACAGTACAGTAGTACCTGAAATATTCTCAAACTTACCTTCTCTTCCTCGTCCATCCTTTTGATTTCGGCCAGTCCCGCCTTGCCAAGCTTCTTCAGCTCCTTCTTGGCAGCCTTGAGGGCCTTGTCCCGTTGCCGTTGGTCCTCTTCGCTGAGGGGTGGGGCCTGGAGGTCGCACCAGCGCCCGCGTGAGGCACGGAAGCGGCGATGTCCAGCAGACCCATCACATCAGAGCTACTCAGAGAACGGGCAACACTCAGAATATAACGTGCTTTCAGGGCCGATACCGTTTTCGCACGCTTTGACGCGTTACGGCTCTGGAATAATATGCACCGCAACAAACAGGTATTTTATGCTGCGGCAGCAAATTATGTTAGTCCACGTTGCAGTGATGTGCAGGTAAGTACACCGTCACTCGCATGAATGAGCCACCAAAACTTGGACGTGAAATAATGGCATTATACCCCCCCCCCCCGACCTATAAATTAAACATAGGTTGGGTTGGCGTCGGTTGGCAACGACACTGTAAAACATGACCCTTACTACGTGAGCTAGACAATAAGGGTACCGTTTTTGTTTTTTGGCGGTCGGTCACTGCTGGCGATGGACTTGAACTATTTGTGCGGGGGGGAGAGCCTTTGCTCCGCACAACAAGGGGGATCATCGTGTCCCGTAGGGCAGTTACACAGTAAACCCGTTGCTGTCTCTGGAGGTGGCCACACCCGAAAAAAATGAACTCATTGAAGCTGTCATCCATATAATATGTGCAAGTCCGCCTCACAAATGGTTCTGAGTAGGATGCAGCCCACCCTTCACGCGACTCGCCTAATACCTCACGGCGCCTCGCGCTTCGTGCAAGCAATATCTGCCCGGCCAGTGAAAACCCGACATGCTCCGTCCCGGCATTGTAGAGATGCGAGGGTTTACGGTCTTACGACTACGGCCAAGCATGATATTTAGTACACCCCCCCCCCCCGTTGCTTTGGTCCGTCACATCCGCTTAAACTTCGTTCCTCGGCACGTAATCAGGGACAATCCGCCAACGCTTCTCGACCCCGCCCTTTTCCGCCGGTCTCTCTCAAGATTCGTTTCTTTCGGCCAATAAGCAGAGAGAGAACATCGCCGTGGCACTGCTGCACACTGCTGTTGTTGCGGGTCGGGTTGTTCGCCCATACGCAGCTGCGTCGGGTCTTTCCTTCTTCTGCTACATACCCCCTCGAAAAACTTCTCATGCTTATTATCCCTCCCGCGAAAACAGGGGAGCGCCTTTTAAAACCAGAACGCAACGCAGCCCTATCCCTTACCCCCCACGTACACCGAGCGGGGTGGCAGCGCGCGAGCAGGTATTTAGAAGTGCAGTCCCGTTTTGGGGGCAACCCACTCAACTCATAAGCAGGTTGCCTCCAAAACGAGACTGCAGTATTGAGAGGGTCAAGACGGGAAAACTACGCGCCCAAATATCGCTCTTATGTTACGTAAGGAGGGAGGACTATGCACATACCGACCTAGGTACAGATCAGCTAAATCGATCACCGCTGCAAAATATGACTAAGGACACAAGAGATAGGTCGATCCGTGTGAACGGAGTACTTAACGCAGTACCCTATTTTGGCGGGGTTTTCACCTACTTCGCGTTTTTTTTATATGTTGTTTTCACTTTGAGATTGACCTCCTGTGATGTAGTGATACCTAAGGAGGGAAGGGTGGCATGTTACCGAACGTGAAAAGTTGTAGTGACCTCGATCTAAAAGCAGCGGAGGATATGCACACAGAGTGGACCAACGCTCTTGTTAAATGTCTGGCACAAGAACTTGTTCATGGCAGCTTGTATCTGCTTATTTATGAAGTAACCGTTAGTTGGTTCTCCCTTGTTTTTTCCTAACGTTGTTCTCATTATTGCACCTTCGGATGAACGACCGGCTCGGCAACCACCGGAGTTCCAGAGCAGACGATAAGCGTGTTCATCGAGGGCGAGCCCAGTGCCTTCTTCACCAACTTCTGTTGCCTGTTGTCCACAAAGAGGCGTGCGGAAAATTCCCACGAAACAAAACATGAACCTGTGCCCTACATCAGTACGTACTTACGCGTGCTATTAACATACCAGGTATATATATACATATACATTCCGGTAGGGTAGGGTTGTACCTATCTTGTTCTGAGAAATTTCCTCGCTTGAGAGGCTCTATGCCTCGATGAGAAAAAAAGGAGGGTAACTCCAACAACAGCCCGCTGCACAGCCACTTCGAAATGCAAAACGGTGTTGGGGATATACCAAACAGTAGTTATTGAGTTGAGCAGCTTCTGTCAGTCAGAAACAAAACAGTTGCCCCTTCGGCGTAAATATAAGGACCGATTGGTTTTTGTATTACTGTTTGAACGTTCCTTATATTTTCGCCCACAGTGGTATCAATTTATACCCCTATATATCGTAGCATGCGAAAATAAGCAAGAACAACAAAGTACCTCGGGGAGTCACGCGCTCGGGGGAAACTTCAGTGCACCAGCCTCTCGCAAAAAGTTTTGCAAGGTAAGCAACATTGAAACTCCGCCTGCAGCTAGCTGTTGTTGCGGTAACGCCTGTTCTAGTATATACTAAATATAGTCGTCGTATGTATGTACAACAGGTGATAGACAACGGTAACGGTTTTAACAGACAAATCGGAAAAATGGGAACGAAACAAAAAATGAGAACGGACGTTTTTGTTTAGAAAGCAAACCAATTGTGGACAACTCCAAGAAAAAAAGTTGACAGTCCTGTGGGGCTGTACAGCAGCCTTCGAATGAGCTGTCGCTCAGGCTGGAAGTCCTCGGCATCGCCGCGGTAGCCAGCATCTAGAGAAATCTCAATAGAGCCAGCGTATATTGCTTTTTGCGCCCACCCGAAGGCACGAGATGGAGCATGACCGTTCTGACGAGCTCCTCTCACAGGGCTGGCCAAGGGGTTTCGCAGGATCATTTTGGTTCTCTGATACACCACATGGTTCTGGAGATACGGCTTGGTTCTCATTTTAGGCTTCGTTCCCATTTTTCCGATTTGTCTGTTTTTTCCAATTTCCCGGATGTGAACGGGAGGCCTTTGCAAGGGTTCAGGAACCCAAGCAACGGTGTTGTCCCACTCAGCATTTCATGGGCGTGCTCGCCATCAAAGACGACCATCTTCCTTTACCAGAATTGCCTATTATTGCAACTTCTTTAGAGCTGCACACGCGCTTCACACACTCACCAATTGGAATTTGTATGGGATGTTTTTTCGGGGACACACCAATTGGAATTAGCTTAGCATTCATGTTTCAGTGCGATATATTGGGTTATAGCACGCGGTTGGGATGCCACCACCACGGGTGATTTCCTGTGGAAACAAGACCCTACGTAGACTTACCGCTTCGACAATAACGCCTTCGGGTGAAAACCCGGGCCGTCCTCGCCTTTGGCCGAGCTCATTCCCATCTCGTCCAGTCCCCACGGCTGGTTACCCCACACGTCGAGCATCAGAACGCCTATCCCACCGTACTCCCGGTATGCTCCTCTGTCTGCCTCCAGCTTACCGCTCTTGCTGTTGCTTCCGCCCTCGCCACCCCTGCTGCCGTCTCGTACATCGCCGGCCACCGCTGAGTCGAGGCGCGGTGGCTTGCCTCCGGCGAGCGCGCGCTGGTATTCGGCCCACGCGAGGAGGCGTTCTTTTCGGAGACGGGGGGCGGAAGCGGGGTGGTCACAGTAGTTACTGCTGACGTCGTCGGTTTCTCTATAGCCGCCGTCGGTAGCGTCGCCGCCGGCAAGGTTGATGCCGTCGGTAGTTTCTACGGCTTTGTCGGGAAGGGTGTCTGTAGATAGGCCCCGAGAGGTGTCGTCGAGATCCTTTTTTCCGAGAGCAGAAATGTTGGATCAAACGCGTGTACGTGGGGGAGAGGGAGGAAGGGAGGGGACGGGGGGGGAGAGGGCAGTGGCACGAAAAAAACTTGGAGATCAGGCAACTGTGCGATATTGTATTTTTTTATCCCCGGGGCTATGTAGCACTAGAAAGCTCCCATGTTGACACACATGCATTTATCGTTACAACGCGTCGCTTCCTACGGTAGAGCTGAACGTTCTTACTCCTGTCTTCTGGTTTTGTGCGGCGGCACGGTGCCTACCAGTACAACGTTTTCCTCGACTATCGGTCCGCCGGATACTTCTTTGGGCCGCCCTCCCGACGAATGGCTCAGATTACAATCGTCCAGCTAACGTGGCAACAGCAAGCGACGGGATACAAGACAGAAGGGCACGCCGCGTGCAACCTTGCCAACAGTTCGAGATTCCTCGTGACGAGGGACAAGTTCTTGGCAACGATAGACTAACAACAACATCGCTCGGTTTACGATAAGTGTCTCTCCGCGATGGTGTCGTCACCGCGTGGCTCCATGCAGGTTTGTGATGTTCCCGGCTTCGTGCCAATGAGCCGCAACGTTCCTTTTTTTAGGTGCCTGCGTCGTTAGACTTTGTATATCGAGTTTCAGACTATTATGGTGTTCATGACCATCTGTCAGTCAACGGCACGTTCCCTTTATTTGTTTTTTGAGTGGTTGGGATTATAGATCGAGCTTCACATTTTCGATGTTCATGCATATGTCAGTGTCCGCCGCGTGTTTTTTTTTTTTTTTTTGCGTCGGTAGGGGTAAAAAAGGTAGAGTTTCACCGGTTGTGGACGTACATGTTTTCAACTGAAGAGGCCGTGGCTGTTGAGTTGGAACTCTCCGATAACGCTTCAAGCCTGGCCCTACACAAGTGCCCCCCCCCCCTGCACAGTGTGGCCGTAAAAGCTCCTTGTGGAGATATTGGACAGAGCAGCAAACCCCACAAAGTGTCGACAACCTTTAAATTCGGTAAGCCTAGTGGGGTGCTACTTTGTTCATTGTCTCGACACCTTTAATTTTGCGCCTACAATGTGCAAGAGGGGGGGGGGTCTTGGCCACCTTTGTAAATCCTTTGGCGATGCTTGGTCAGTCTCGGTAGCGCTTAGGTCAGTCGGGCGAGCCACAAGCCAAATCGATCAAGGCTATTAATTACCCGGTTGTAGCAGCTAACGGACGGTAAAATATACCCTGGTAGTAGAAAAAGCGGCATTTTGATTGGCGCAAACAGGAACGCTTCATTTGAAAAAAAAAAAGTAACACGCATACACGAAGACATGGGGTTGAGGTTTCAGGTGTTTCCACAGGATTACGGGTAATATCTTCTTCTGAAAATTCAGAGCGCCCTCCAAATCTTTTCTCCCGCAGTACGAAACGTTCCGCGGACATCGGAACATATCGTATAGATCTCCGTTAAAACATCTACCATAGATCACGATCTAGATCTTTCGGGGGAGCACACATATCCTATAAACATGCTCTGTATGATCTGTATGATCTGTACGATCTGCACGATGCACTGTAGATCATGCGGCCTTGACGGGATCTGAGCGACGCGGCTCTTGCGTACGCGTTTTGTCAGGTGGGATCTATCTGTACGATACGTTTGTTGCGGGTTGATGCGGTTGCACGGAGGCATACCAGGGCAGGGGTGGTAGCTCCTACAGTGACAGTTTTGCTGGGGCTCTCCTCACTCAAGGAGGTTTGGAATACTTTCTCCAAAGAGCAACTCGATGACGGATCCCGTGGGCTAACTAGGGACATACATGCCGAAATCGCTATTATAAACGAAATGGGGTTGGGTAGTTCCTCAGCGCCCTCAACCTTGTTTTAGGACTGAAGTCCCGTACTGGGGACAGCCCGGTCAAATTCTCAGTGGTTTGTTCCAAAAAGGGGACTGCGGTCCAAAAAGGGTCAATGAGTTCTTAACACCTTTAGAACCGCAGTCCCGTTTTGGGGACAATCCACTCAAATTTCAAGTAGTTTGTCCCCAAAACGGGACTGCGGTTCTAAAGGGGCTAACGCGCCACCCCATATCGTGGCACGCGTCATATGTCAACCATTTCATAATTTTTGTACGTATTATCTAGATGATCTAGACGAC
>JARUPZ010001408.1:0-20913 GCA_031213475.1 Nereocystis luetkeana
GTATCATACGGGTAGCGTACCCACCCGTTTCGAAATACAGCGTGGGAACTGAGTGGTTACTCTTCTTGTCAACTCACTGATGAAAGTTGTTTTCGCTTTCTATATAGGACAACATTACACCAAAAATCGCAAATTATTACGAGTATTTAGTATCATAGCTGTATACAAGGCGCTTCGCTCCGCGGGCGGCCTTCGCCGCCCGCTACGCTCGCTCAGGAAGGAAAAAAGTACATCAAATTACGCGAAGCGAACAGAGGTCCACGATTGAGTTTAGTGTTTTCAAGGATCGTAATTGCAAACCGGCGACTTGATAATGCCAAGAGTCCCGCCGCCATGCTTCAGGAAAAAACAGCTCCGACGTCAGCTTGGATGCCACATATACTCTTCGCGTCGCGGATGTCGTACGTACGTACATACACCCCAGGTAGGGTACTACTGTCTGTACTTATTTTCTTCTTTCGATATGCTCTATGTCTGTACTGTATGTTCGAAGAAAGCGAAAGCACAGCACGGCACAGCAGCAAAAACAATGAAAATGAAACCGAACACTCGGAAAGGAAAAAAAATCCCCGTTCCCTCTCGTGTAATATTTGTTCTGTCTAATTGGAACACCTTACACCCGGTCGAAAAGAAGAAAAAAAACAAATCGCACAGAAGAGCTTCTCTCAGCCTCGTACGCCGCCCGCCCCTCTCGCGACCACCTCGCTACCGATTCGGTCCGGGTAAAGCTTTTATCACTCTCTGCCACAATCAGCCCCGTCGCCCGCCCCGCGTGAAGCCCGGTGCTCACCGTGGCCGTTGTTCGCCAGCTCGATAACGTTGGTGTTCAAACTGCACACCTCCCTCTTTCAATTTCAGCGTGGTCGCAAAGATAAGCACCGCTTGAATATTATCTTTCCCTCCCGAACGACCTTTATAAACTCGTACATACTCTATCAAAAATCATAAATCGAAGCCAGACAAAGCCCGTTCATGCATCCCTCGAGAAAAGAAAGAACTGCTGGAAAGGTCCGGCAAGTAATGAAAGAAGGCGGTTTGGAAGTGGGAGCTCTGAGAGGCCAGGGATGCACCAACCGAGCACGCTCAGGGGTTGTGATCTAAGTATGTAGTTCTATTATACCCCACTGCACTCCACCTCACCCCACCCTACCTCACCCCACCTCACCGCACCTCACCTCAGCTCACCCCAGCTCACCCCACCCTACCTCACCTCAGCCGACCTCAACCTTCCCCACCCTACTCCACGCTCCAGGTATGTGCGCCTCATCGGCATCCTGAGGGCCTAGGACTGCAGTGGCAGCGGTGGCGGTGTTGATTGACGGCGGAGGCGGTGTCTGCCGCGATGGTGATGACAGTGGACTACGTGTAGAGATGCCTCCGCCGGATACTCCTGTGTGTGTGTGTTTTTTTTGTCATTTGGCATGTGGTGGGAGGGGTAGTGGGGGGGGGAAAGGAGGATGGGGTAGGGGTGGGGTGGACATAATTGTATGCGTGATGAAGGCGATGGGTCTCACGCGGTAGCGGCGGTCTGGTCGACCTTTTGTTTTCCTCGCGAGACCTGCCACGTGGTGAGTTCCCCGGTGTTCGTGTTGCTCTCATTGCTCCCGCCGCCCCACCCCCTGACGACGGTGAGGGGAGAAAGGTAGGGGTGGGTAGGCACACGTGTAGATGTGATAGAGGCGATGGATCGCGCGCAGTGGCGGCGATGTTGTCGACCCTCTTCTTGTCTGGCCGGGTGGCTCTTATATAGAAAAGGCGAGGCCTGTTTCGCAGTGATGTCTCCGGTGTTCGTGTTGCTCTATTTGCTCCCGCCGCCCCACCCCCTGACGACGGTGAGGGGAGAAAGGTGGGGGTGGGTAGGCACACGTGTAGATGTGATCGAGGCGATGGATCGCGCGCAGTGGCGGCGATGTTGTCGACCCTCTTCTTGTCTGGCCGGGTGGCTCTTATATAGAAAAGGCGAGGCCTGTTTCGCAGTGATGTCTCCGGTGTTCGTGTTGCTCTATTTGCTCCCGCCGCCCCACCCCCTGACGACGGTGAGGGGAGAAAGGTGGGGGTGGGTAGGCACACGTGTAGATGTGATCGAGGCGATGGATCGCGCGCAGTGGCGGCGATGTTGTCGACCTTCTTCTTGTCTGGCCGGGCGACTCTTGTAAAGAAAAACCTGTTTCGCAGTGATGTCTCCGGTGTTCGTGTTGCTCTCATTGCTCCCGCCGCCCCACCCCCTGACGACGGTGAGGGGAGAAAGGTGGGGGTGGGTAGGCACACGTGTAGATGTGATCGAGGCGATGGATCGCGCGCAGTGGCGGCGATGTTGTCGACCCTCTTCTTGTCTGGCCGGGCGACTCTTGTAAAGATAAATGGGGGAAAAAGTATAAAAACCGATGATGGGAAAAAAAAGGAAAAAAATGGCAAACAAACGAAAAAAACAAATGAACAAACAACAACAAAAAAGGAAAAAGGGGAAACAGGAACGCGATTCGGGGGAAGAAGGGACGCGCTCGACGGGGAAAAGAAGAGATGGTAATAAACAAACGAAACAAACAAAAAATGAGGGGAAAAATAATGATGAAAAATAGGGGCAACAGGTACGCGATTCGGGGGGAGAACGGACGCGCTCGACGGGATGGGTAGTCGCGATGCCCCCCCTTCCTCCGTGTGCATTGTGAGAGTGATTTAGTCGATCGGCTAAGGTGGTTTGCTGTTGCTGATGTTGTTGTTGGTGCAGTTACACCCCAGTCCGCCACACCCCGGCTGTCGCTATTTCGGGAGCGGCGCTAGGAGAGAGGTGGCTGGCTGGGTGCCTGCTCTCGCCAGATGTTTAGGCGAGGGCAGTGGCGATGGCGATGTCGGTAGGCACACCAGGCAGGCAAGGCACCTTTTAGAGACGAACGCGACGGCCCCGGTAATGCACCGGGCTCGCGTCCTCTGCGCTTTCAGAGGGATCATGGGGGTTTATTGACTGATGCATGGATGGTTGGATCGATGGATTGCATGTTGGATGGGTGAATGGGTGGATGGGTGGGGGGATGGATTGAATGATTGATTGATAGGTGGATGGAAGAGGTATGGATTGATTGATTGATTGATTGATCCATTACTGTTTTGTGTTGGGGGAGACATTGCTCGCCGGTCCTGCTTTTGTTAGGGTACTGTTTTTCATTTTTGGGAGGAAGGATGAGACTCGCCCGTGGTGTTTACCTATCTGGGAAGGAAGGCTGAGGTGCCACCTCGTATGCGTATGGACGCCTTTTGTCTGCCTGACCCCGCCAGATGTTTAGGCGAGGGTGGTGGTGATGACGATGTCGGTAGGCACACCAGGCAGGAAAGACGAGCCCTAACGCTTTTGGCCTCAATTCACCGATATTTTTCTGCGCTCAGTGAGATATGGGGCATCCATGCTTTGTTTCTTGCTTTTTGAAGAGGAAATGGCGTTCGCCCCCGTCGCGCTCTTTTGTTGGGGGAGGAGGGGGTGACAGAACGGCAAATACTACAGCAGACGCTTCCACGGATACTGCTGTGCATCTTTCGGAGGCGTATTTGTACCTTGGATTTATCGTCATCCCTCTTTGTCTTCACTTGGTAACCGCTTTTATTGAGACTTTGAATACTGGTAGGTGCTATTACTACAGTAGTTATATAGCAGCGGGATGGATCTGGCTTTAACTTTGTTTGTGTTCGCGGAGGAAAAGTGATTCGCTCACGTCGTCTTCAGTGTTTTGCATGTTGCTTTTTATTCTGAGAGGTTACATACGATTCTCGCCTGTATAGTACGATGTATGTAGCGCTTCGGATTTGGAAACGACGTTGAGTTTGGGAGGTGATAGATGTCGAGGAGGGGATTTCCCGGCCGCGGTGCTGTCTTTTTTTGAACCGATAGGAGGGAAGGGAGAGGCGACGAATTCGTGTACGTACACACTTTTTGAAGAGACAACCTCGACGGTATCTGGGCATCGCGCTGACCCTCTTGTTAGCTTAGTAGTGGCTATGATACTCTGGTAATACATATATTATGGGTAGTTTTTTGTTTTGTTTCTCGTTTTGAAGAGAGAGCCAAAAGCCTCCTCGCCCGTGCAGTTTTGGTTTGGTTCGGGATACGAGAGGAGAGGGTCGGAGAGGAGAGGAGATGCTATGGCTCTGGCACGTGGTGTTTGCTTGGTTGGGGAGGGAAGGTAGATAGAGGTGTCCCCCACACCACGTGCACTCCTTGCCAAGCCCAGGCCGACAAGTGAAGGGAAAAGCCGGAACGTTTGGTTGGTTATCCCGCCGACTGACCGCGGGCTGTCTGCACTGTCTCGGGGGTGAATTGATGCATGGATGGGTGCAAGGAGGCGCGTTTTTTCGTTGGATTGGGAAGGGACTTACTCGCCCTTCATCTTTGTGAGGGCCATTGGATTGGAGAGGAAGAACAGCTCTCGTTGTGTTTTTTTGGGGGGGGATATTTTGGACTGGAGGGGGACTGACTCGCCCGTCATTTTGTTTATGTTAAAAGGTTTGGATGGCCATGGCCAGTAGGGTATGTACTGGTGCGTGTTGTTATAGAGATGGAAAGGCCTCTGTGGATATGGCTCACCCGCCATGGTTTGTATTTGGGGGGGATTTATATATTAGGTGGAGGTAGAACGTAGAGGGCAGTACAGCTAAGGTATTATACTTTTGGCCATCATCAAGGTTCTAGTGAGCAGCACTATTATCAAGTCCAGTAAGTCTAGTTGTGTCATCATGATGTGTCGCTTTATGTAGCACAGTAGTAGTTATTAGTGTTGGTGGTATATACTCGTAACAGTAAGAAGCCGTCGATTTCATGGGTTCATCATGTTGATTTTGAGTCCACCTGTTGGGTAATAGGAGAGGGATGGCAGTCGCGCGCCACGCTCTTTCGGGTGGATTGTTTCATAGATACGTCACGTATTGCACAGGTGACCGAGACACCCCCCCCCCTGCACAATGCAGGCGTAAACAAATCCTTGTAGAAAAGTAGAACAATCTAGCGAACCCCACAAAGTGTCGATGACCTCTCAATTCGGTATACGACTGTTAATACTGGTGTCCTACATTGTTCGACGTCTCCACAAGGATTATTTTATGCCCACATTGTGCAGGGGGGGAGGGGTCCCAGCCACCTGTGTAGCATTGACGGTGCAGGCAAGGGGTCGATCGGGAGGTGTGCTCTCTAGCCTCTCGTCCAGGCCGGTGTGCGCGCTACATCTACTGGTGCATTATTTGTACCGTGCCAGGGTGGAGAGCATGTCGCGTGTTGGGGTTAGGGGAGGTAGGGAGGGAGCGTGTCGGGTATTGGGGCAGTCATCGTACAGTGTTCCTTTTAGTCCAGGCTGTTGTGCTTAGCGTACCGTACATGCGTTAACTACACCGTGCCGGGAGGGAACGTTGTCTGTCATGTCTGGGGACCATTTGAGGCCCCCCGCCCCTTTTTTGCGATGCTGCTGTTGGAGGCTGGCGCTGCTTGTTTTAGCAGACGCCGTGCGTGCCACATGGGAGCATCGTATCACACCCGGAACGTATAGGCTCGGTTAAAGTAAACTCCTCCTGGCTGGTGTTAGCAGCAGTGCAGCAGCAGCTGTTGTATACGCGTTGCACCGTGCCGGACTAAACTCCTGGCTGGTGTGCGCAGCAGTACAGCTGTGGTTGTACTTGTAGGACGCTTCATTCACCGGACCGGGACTGAGCTTGTTGGGGACTGCCTTTCAACCCCTTCCCCCTGTTCCCCCTACCCCCGGCTCCCCTGCTCCGTTATGCTGTTTGTTGTTGTAGAAATGACTTTGGGGGTGTAGGAAAAGCCTCCTGCTTCGTGAGAGCTGCATGCATGAAATAGAGCACTACCCCATCAATATGGGGTGGGAAGCCGCGATGTTCGTTGTCGTCTGTGTTCCCGTATTACACGCTACCTGGTAGACTACACTCCCACGTATTTCGAAGCTGGTTCTCTCGACAATGGGGAAGGTGCAAACGCCGAGCGATTCTTCTATGGAAATATCTCGACGGGCCACCATTTTTTGCCCCCCTTGCCTAGAAGAAACTCGGCTTGGAAATTCGTCCTAGGGTGTGTATGTTATCTTGATTGTAGTATACGGTATCTGACGGTGGGCATAGAGAAAAGCGTTTTGAAGTTTGTTTGTGGTTGCTGCAATTCTTGTTGCATCTTGGTCAACTAGTTGTTGCCTTTTGCTCGAAGTATTCGCATCTTATTGTATTTTTTGCTTTCTGCATTTTTTCGGTGTGTTGTTTACGTAGTAGTCGTGCGTTTGCTTTTTGCATCGTGCGTAGATGATACAAAGCGCGTATAGTACAGGGTATTGGGTTTTATAATATTTTTGGCTTTTGTGTTTTTGCAGAAGTTTGCTTGTTTTTTTGTGGGTGTTCTGTTTGTGTAGATGGATGATACAGATATACCTGGTAGCGCGTAGGACACTGTGTACCAGGTATGTACTTATGACATCAGGCATATTTCTGTGCTGTATGCTTAGCTGTGCTCGCCGCCCTGCCATAACCGCGCCCCGGTCGGCTTAACGGAGCAGCACTGGCGCGCACACCAGCAGCAAGCAGCGCTGCCTGGAGTTATTTTGGGGGGGCGTTATGCATATTTCTCTATTTTGGGGGGCATATCAATCGGTAAAGGCCGGTGCAGGGCGGGCGATGGTGTCGGGTCCGTTGGTGGGCGAGTGGGCGAGTGCAGGCGGGGGGGCGGAGGTAGGACGAGGAATCGTCGAGGGAGGCGGAAGGAGGATGGGCGAGGGACGAGGAGCGGTTGGGAGTTTGAAAAATGGTTGCCTACCTATCTATATGTGTGTACTAGGTATCATATAGTTCGAAGTATGCGAGTACCTCTTGTGATTGCTCTTGGGGGGAGAATAGAGAGCTTTTGCCGGCTGCGGGGGAACTGTATGTGATGCATGTGGTGTATCAGGTGTATGTGATTTGTATGGTCTGGTGTACAATAGGCCGAAGGTGGAGATACTACAATCGTAGTTCTTACTGTGCAGACACACACACGTGCCGAACTGTTTGCGGCGGTTCGGTAAATAAGCGGAACGATGAAATAATGGATATTGATATTGAGGAGGAAAACATGGCGAGGAATCGACAATTATTGATGTGTGATACCACGTCTTGAGATCAGTCTACTTGAGTATATCGTTGGGGTCATCAACATCACCACGAAAAACCTGTTAGCATCACTATGGTGGGAATCAATGATCGTCGTCATCAACAATTGAATCAATGCCATTGTCGCCGCCTGTCTATTTGTCACGTGCCTAACGTTTGGAGCATTCAGTCGCGCACTGGCGATTGTAGTGTTCGATGCGGTTTGTACATTCTTGGTATTTCTTGCAGAAGTAGATGGAAGCTTCCATGGAAGCATAGTCCACATCCATGTGTGCGGAAGCTTCCACAAGCTTCCATTTTTGAATTTCCATGGAAGCTTCCACGAGCTACGAGTACATATTTATTTCCGCTGGTTTCCGTGAACACCCACGAGCTTCGGCGAGCTTCTGATTTGTGTATCGATACGAGGTACTGTAGAGTGTGAGCTCTTCACACCAAGCCGTTCTTTCCACTATAACTACAATATGCAACGGCTTGTTTCTCACCGTAGCCGTATCCCTACTACCACTTCGAGGCCTCTGCTTGCTTGAAGCAGTAGTTGGGAACACTCTTGGGTCGCTGCGCTTGGAACTACGCTCGAAAACTATAGGTCGCTGTGCTTGGAAGTACTTCAGGTCGCTGAGTGGGCGACAAAATCTCCACAGCAGTAGCAGCAGCAGCAGTAATAGTCGGGTTAGCAGTACCTGGTTTTTACTATTAGTAACAATAGCAATAGTAGTAGACGTAACCTACTTCTACTGTGCAGCTCCTGCCCTACATACTACAGCTTTCATGGGCTTCCGTTCGGGCTTCCACCAAAGCTTGCCATGGAAACTTCCATGAAAGTAGCCCATGGAATCTTCCATGTATTTGCTCTCATGTCAGAAGTAGAATTTACTTGCATGGAAGCAAAAGTTACTTCCACGGAAGAGGAGTCTTACTGCCAAGGAAACTGCCGCGAACTTCCACGTCAAAAACAAAGTATCATCTGAGACCGTTTTCGATGACAAAGATATATGACATACAAGGGAATTACTACTTGTATGCGAAGCGGACAGAGGTTCATGATTGAATACACTGTAGTTTTTTATATGATCGTAGTTGTAAACTGGCGACTTGATAACTCGTAATGCCAAGAGTCCCGCCGCCATGCTTCAGGAAAAAACAGCTCGGACGCCCGCGACGCTTCGCGTCGCGGGCGGTTCCGCCCGCTACGCTCGCTCACATGCCGTACGTACGTACATACCCCAGGTCTTCTTTCGATATGCAGTATGTACGGAAAAAGAGAAAGAATAGTACGGCACAGCAGCACCGCAAAAACAATGTAAAGCGAACAAAAAAAAACGGAAAGAAAAGAACATCCCCGTCCCTCTCGTCATGCAATATTTTTCTGCTTGATTGGAACACCTTGCATCGGTAAAAAAGAGAAAGAACAAACGGACAGCAGTGCTTTTCTCTCACCCTCATACGCCGCCCGCCCCTCTCGCGACCACCTCGCCACCGATTCGGTCCGGGTAAAAAGCTTCCCTTCCTCTCTGCCACAGTGAGCCCCGTCGCCCGCTTCGCGTTAAGCCCCCGGTGCTCAACGTGGCCGTCGTACGCCAGCTCGACAACGTTGCTGCTCAGACTGGGTAGCTCCCTCTGTGATTTTCAGCCCGGCCGCAAAATAAGAACCGCTTGTATCTTACCTTGCAATCCCGAAAGACCCTTCTATACTCGTACGTACTGAATCGAATTATGCAGATGGAGGCCAGACAGAGCCCATTCATGCTTCCCTCGTGTCTGGAGGCACAAGCGACGCCTAGGCACGAAAGCGCCGACCGCACTCCTTTCGACCTCCCCTCTACTCGCCAGCACCCGCTGATACCCGCGACGGCGCTTGGCTCGCCCGCGGTGCCGTGTTCCGAGTACACTCACGCACACGAAACGAGAGAAGAAAAAAGCAAAAAAATAACCGAAAGTGCCAAGAGAAATGGAGAAAACGAAGAACCGCTGAAAGGTCCCGCCAGTAATCGAATAAGGAGGCGTTGTCCAAGTGGGAGCTCTGAGAGGCCAGGGATGTACCAACCGAGCACGCTCAGAGAGTGAGATATCTGCAAGTAGTTCTATACCCCGGCTAACGTGAATACATCAGGTATGCTGCTGTACATTAGACGGCAAGTCGAGAGGGGGGATACGCTTTTTTTCATTCGTTTTTTGACGCGAGAGGGGAAGGGAGGGCCGTCCTCTGCACCTGGGCTGTGGGTTTCAACCTTTTAGTACCGTACTTTACAGAACCACATGCTTCCTCTGTCCGGTAAGTCTGGTCGGTTATGGGCGATTTTTAGTTTGGGTGGAACGGCGTTGACGATGACCTTATAGAAAGATACAGCGCAGACGAAGCAGATGCAAGAAAAAAAAGAGAAATTATTTTTCAATACTGAAATCAGGTCAGAATATATTTACCCCATTTTGGCCATTTTAGAAATATTTTTGATTTTTTTTCCCAGCACTTTTTTGCCCCTGGGAAAGGGGCGAAATACGGCCATTTTTCGGCCGACTGGTTTTTTCCAGCCGTCCGGCCGCATGGTTCAACAGCGTTCTGCACAAAAAATATCTATGGTTCTAGCTAAACAAACGGCGAAGAGAACGAAAAAAACATCGAAAACCAGATCGGACACCGGTAAGGGCTCGTACAAACACAACCGACCAGACTTATGGGACAGAGGAAGTATTATACTTGTATGTAATCATAATTCCAAGGGATGCGTGTTCGAAACGGGAGTGCAGTCCTACAGAGGGGTTAAGCTAGCTCATAATATCTGGTATTATTAGTCAAAAAGTACCAGGTGCCATGTACTGTACATAAACATATATAGATGGGGACGCTGGCCGTGACTGAAAAACGCTTCTTGCGACTTGTTTCTGATTGCAAATGGTCTCCAAGAGGTGAAACATTACATGCATGACACACGTCGGGCAGATCGTCGATTCCCGCCTCATGATCGACTTTCATCCCTGATCTTGCATGGTCTATAGCACAAGCTCAGTTGCCAAGTGCGAGCCGTAATAATCTGCATGATCTCCAGGTAGCACGTATTTCCTGGGTTGGATCTGAACTATACAGATCTTGCACAGGACGTGATAACGGTGGAGGGCAGAGGATTCGTAGCATCTACAGCAGATGATCCAGTACTGCAGTAGATCGCGATCCGACCGACGTGTGAAACATTGTAACTGGTAACTGGTACCTGGTATACGTCGAGGGTACACGATGGAAGAGATAAACGATACCACACTATTCCTAAACAGGTCAGAGCGAAAAGAAAACCAGCAGGGTTGGATTTCCGCACGAAATTGCATACCTGGCAGACCTGGCAGACGACAACTTTCTGTCGGCGTGTTTTAACTCGGTTTGAGTATGATTCCCCCACTGCCCACTTGAAGACCTCGAGGAAAACAAAGCGCCGTTTCGGATTTCTTTTTCGTGCACCCTCGTTACTCTGTAACCCCTTTGTATTTCGAGTTTAATTACGATATACAGGTCGGCCAGGTCTTGTCGACGTGGATTTTGCTGGGAGGAGGGAAGAGGGAAGGCAGGTGCTGTGCTTCGAAGATGATCGAGCCTGAATGCGTTTGGTTGTCGAGGAGGAAGGGTTGGGTATGATTTGTTCGTTCCTGGTTTGTGTGGGCTTCTTCGCTGAAATCAGTATTATTGTTTATTGGCCCTCCATCCGCGCCCCCCCCTGTTCATCGCCACCTTGATGCCCTTCAACGTTGTCTCGCTTGACTCTGAAGGGTTGTTATATACCTGGTACCACATAATACAGTAGAGGGCGTGTTAATGTTGTTCTTCCCTTACATCTTTGCATGATTCCCTTCAACAGGGGCCGCTTTGCATCATTGCATCCCCTCCCCTTGTTCTTCTCTCCCTCCTTACGCCCCCCTCCCTGCCCCGGTTCCCTCCCCCGCCCCCGTTTCTCCCATCCCTGCGCCCCCAAGCCTGCCCGTTTATCTATTGGGGTTGTCCGCACAATTGATTTCGGAGACTGCCCACTTACTTATCTATTCGAATTGTCGGATGACTTTGGGAGCTGTCGATAAACTAGGAAAGTCTGGGCAGTAGGGCCAGATGGCTGTCTATTCATAGCATTTGCCCCGATAACCGAATTCAAGTCGTGTCTTTTCACGCATGCAAGCATAGGCCACAGTAAACAGGCTATTGCAATAGGAACCTATTCATAGGCAGTAGTCCTGGTGTTGTCTTTTGTCCAGGGTGTGATAAACGTTTCATCATCCCCTCAGCGCGCGACTACGCTGATTCATAACAGGGACATGTGATTATCAGACAGACGGCCACGATGACATAGATCCAATTGGCAATTGACGATTGGCGACATTGATGATCATTGATGACCATCATACTGATGCTACCAGGTTATTTAAGATGGTATTGATGGCCACAACGCTATACTTGAGTATGCCTGGTATCATATCATCTATCGATTAATGGATTCTCCTTAGAAACCGATTGTAAAAGGATCAACTCCTCATATCATTCCCCTCGTTGTTCATTCATTAACTAGCGTCGTGTTCCTAATCCTCGAATTGTACTAAATCGTCGTGGGCAGTTGAACGTGACTCACTCTATCTACTCCAGCAGTGAGAACTACGTTAGTATCTCCTACGTACTGTAGCCTATCATACACCAGATCAGATACGCCAGAAACACCACCACATACGTTACATACACAACATGATAGCCTGCCCAACGCCCGTGACAGCCCCCTACTCTTCCCCCCAAGGTAAACAAAGAGGTGCTTGTATGATACGTACGGTAGTACACACATATAGCTTGCCCAAGGTCCTTAACACCCCCCTCTCTCCCCCACAAGGTAAACCGAAGAGGTGCTCGTATACCAGGGGCGTATAATACGGCAGTACGCATACAAATAGGTTCTGTAGGTCACACTCAATTTCTAACCCAGACCGCTCGTCGCCCTGTGCTTCTCTTACGTGTGCTGCGCTCCGCCGCCATCTTTCCAATCCAAGAAAGCAACAAACGAAACAGTACAGGAGAGTTATTTCCCCTCTGCAGTAATCACAAAAAAAGAAACACGACCGGCGAATAATATCCTTTCGAATCCAGCATCAACAAAAAAGTGTATCCATCCTTTTTTCTTCTTTCACCCATCAATCTATCAATCCACCCGCTGTCTCAAAAGCGCAGAAACCGGCCAGTCAGCGAGATGGCTTAGATAGGCACCTCGCCGACTGACCGCTTTTTGCACTTTTGAGATATGGCTGCATTGATTGATTGATGGAGGGATGTTCTCTATGTTGGCAATTCTTTCGGGCTCTTCGCTTATAGGTCTAAGTTCGGTAAGGTGTGCACGTGGCGTGGGTAATACCTCTACCTTCCACACACCTCAAAAAAAGAGCCACATCCTCTCCAGAAAGCAAAACAATGAAAACAAAAGTGTGCCGGGAGAGAAGCCATTATTATAGCTCTTTCTCCCAGACGAAAACAAAAACATACTGGTATGTATATATCATCTATAGTGCCTCTAGAGGGTACCCACTGAGAAGGTCCGCGCTATGCTCAGAGACCATCGAAGATGCTTCAGCAAAACGGGTGTATTACACACAGTCCATCACCTCTCTACTCTTGCATCCCATCGGTTGGAAACCAAAAATACAGCATGGGGGGCGAGCAACTCCCTCTCCAAAAAGCAAAAAGAAAACATTCCTTGTCTCTCATTGAGCGCAGAAATGACTGCTGCGTGTGGTCGCGGCTGCGGTGGAGTCCTCGACATAGAAGGCGCCTTTTAGCTTCTACGGCCAGAGGCGCTTCCGCTGCTCCGGATAGTCCAGGTGGTTCATCATCAGGAGGAGACGGTGGTCGCTTGTGCAATTGCCAGTATCGTCCTAGGCCTCCAGGACGTCGGCGAGGCGCGTATAGCTCGAGCGTGGGGTGGGGTGGGGTGAGGTGGGGTGGGTTAGGGTTAGGGTTAGGGTTAGGGTGAGGTTAGGGTGCGGTGCTGTTGTTTATACCAAGTATATACCAGGTATGATACTCGTACGGTGTCCCTGGACCACAGCTGTGCTCTTGTACATACACACATACTGCTGGGTCTACAGTAGTATGGCGTTTTCGTAACTATTCCCCCCTGAAAACGCCGACTCAATAACGCAAGTTCAAGACCTTGACATTGATGATAGTGGTCGCAAGTGGGCATTGGAAGGACGTGTGGACAAACAACATAAAAAAGAGCGAAATGCAACAAAATCAAAGAAAACAAAAAAACCTATTCGCGAAACAAGGTCAGTTATGTAAAGTATGCACCTCTACAGCAACTATGTTCTATTTGCCGGCCCAATAACAGTTATCCTCATGTAAGGGAGGTGCGTCCTCACTGTTGCTGCTGCTGCTTGTGCTGCTTGAACAAATACGGGTGCTGGGTGTCAAGCCAATACATAACAGTCATGGGGTGTGATGGAATGATCACATACAGAGGGCGTGTCTTAACTCCCACCGAAGAGCATGGGAACGGGCGAAACGGAATGAGGCTGTTCGTGGTCATTCGTTCCGTTCCTACCTACAAAAACGTGTTTGGGACCATGCAGAATCCTGGGCCTCGCCAGCTGAATCGGCACGAACGGTATCTTTTGCACATACCAAAGCAAATTGGTGTCCACATCCATCTTCGGATCTTCGGTGGTGTCCATCCACATCAAATAATCTGCTATTTGTTCCCGTTCGGTCGGGCCGTTCCGTCCTCCGAAACAAGAAAAAGGGGTGCAACACTTCTTCTTCCTCTTCCTAGATATACTGTTTTACTCGGGCTGCACTGAATCTATTTGTTTCCGACAGCCAATCAACACCAATTCATGCGGCAAATAATAATCCATTCGGTTCGTTCCAATGCTCTCTGGGGGGGGTTGAGACACACCCATGAGTACCATACTTCGTCTTTCGGCACGGCGATCACATGGGTGATCCACAAGTCTTTAGGTACGCGCGTTTATGTACACAACGTGATGGAACGGCCTTCAAACTAGGGGAGATGTTGGCGGCACAAGCAGCAGGCAGGCAGTCAGACAGACAGAAGGGAAGGCAGCAGGCCAACAGATAATCACGGCAAATAATATAGGCAAGGCAAGGTAGATACGGTGAGCGAGCAAGCGCGGCAGAGAAGCAAGGCAGAGAAGCAAGCAGGCAAGCAAGACAAGCAAGGCAAAGCAAGGCAAGCAAGGCAAGCAGCAAGGCAAGCAAGGACAAGCAAGGCAAGCAAGGCAAGCAGGCAGCAAAGCCAAGCAAGGCAAGCAAGGCAGCAAGCGACAAGGCAAGCAAGACAGGCAAGCAAGGCAAAGAAGGCAAAGCAAGGCAAGCAAGACAAGCAAGGCAAGCAAGGCAAGCAAGGCGAGCAAGGCGAGCAAGGCAAGCAAGGCAAGACAAGCGAGGCAAGCAAGGCAAGCAAGGCAAGCAAGGCAAGCAAGGCAAGCAAGGCAAGCAAGGCAAGCAAGACAAGCGAGGCAGGCAAGGCAAGACAAGCGAGGCAAGCAAGGCAAGACAAGCGAGGCAAGCAAGGCAAGACAAGCGAGGCAAGCAAGGCAAGCGAGGCAAGCCAGGCAAGCAATGCAAGCCAAGCAAGCAAGGCAAAGCAAGGAGGCTACGAGTACCAACAAGGTCTCGAGGTCTCACAACAAAGACGATGTTGCACTTTCTCCACTCACTGGTAGATCTTGATGAATTCCCCGTTCGCCAGCTTTTTAACGTAGACCACTTTGGACAGGTCGTGCTGAAGTATCACGCGAGCATCGGCGGCCGATGGTTGCGCTCCGCCAGCGTAGGTGTGGGACGAGGCATTGCCCATGGTGTACGCTGCTGCTGTCTTCTCATGATAGGACTTTCGCTCGACGACGGAGGGATACTGTGTGGAATGATGCTCCCCGATCTCAGCACCTGCTCCTATATCGATGATTTTTCTCCAACAACGTCTTCATCATCTCCCACCCATGGGAATTGCGAGGCGTGGCAGCCATCTAGAGAGATACCACAGCAGCAACTAGCAGCACACACGCTGAAAAACAGGTGCCTTTGCAACGTTTGGTTTCCATTTTTCGCCCGACGAAATAAAGCCTCCATATCTATACGTGTAAAAAACAATTTTGGATCCTGTGTCCTGTGCACACACTCAGCACACAGAACACCACAGCGCACGTGGGGGTGGGGGCGGGGACGGGGGCGGGGGGGCGCGGCGGTGGCGCCCACCCCCGAAGGCAGGTGGCGTCAAGGGTCAGAGAGTGTGGAAGGGATTGGAGACGAAGGCGAAGGTGAAGAAGCCTTGCCCTGCCGAAGCCCCCACCGAAGCCGCCGTTAGGTGCGGAGTCCTGCAGTCGCCACAACAATGGAGACTACGACTATTCATAGGTGGGTGATTTGTTGTTTATCTAGGGACACGCGGTGGGGGGCGGGGGCGGGGCATAGTGCAGGTGGGGCTTCTGCCCTTTGCCTGACTCTCAGGTGGGTACGTAGGGCGGATACTTTTCTCGTTCGGGTGTGGGTTTGCTTGCGACAATCACGTTGGTTTGGACCGCCTCGCACATGTCGTTCAGAACACGGTCTACCACAGGTGCCACTCCGCATACTTGGTGTACAGCATTACTACTGCTGTTTGTTAACCCTGGAATAGGACTGCAGTCCCGTTTTGGGGACAAATTACTCAGCATTTGAATGGTTTGTCCCCCAAACGGGACTGCACTCCTAAACAGGTTCGGACTGCTGTACCAACAGCAGTAGATCCTCTACGTACTCCTCTACTGCTGCTGTTGCAGATCCTATTCCGGCACGTAGCCTGCCTCTCCCCTAAGATATCTCGTTTTGCTCCCTCTCTCTGTTTTGCCACAAGTCCCAGCTAAGTTCCCTGCGTATTTGGGTTCTCTGGCTTGACTGTTATGTCCTCTGCAAAATGCGATGTGCCTCTGGTACAATTTTCTTGTTCGGCTTGCCTTGGCTGTGCTTTCTGTTTTCGTACCAAGCACGTTGGCCTTTCATTTGCGATGATTCCGCTGCGCTCGCTCACGAGGAAGAATGGAACGAACGCAAAATATCGTCCAAACGATCGGGAGCAAAGAGGCGACTTGCAAATGCCAAGAGCTCCATGTTCCATCCAGGAAAACGTCCCGGACGCCGTATGCGTGTACGTACAGACATACTAGTACCTGGTACTTATTTCGGGATGCCCGAAAGAAAGAAAGCACAGAACGGCACAGGCACGCACAACACTGGAAAAAAATGGAAATCGAATTGAAACGAAATATTGGGTATTAAGGCTGTTTCCTATGCGGTTCGATTTCGAGCTTCAGATTTGTATTTTTCGATCTCAAAAACGAATGACCCTGCTTATGCAGTCGAAATATGCAAAATCTGACCGGAAAAATTTCGATTTGAGAATCCGATGACCCAAGTCGTCGGATTTTGGCGGGTCATCAGATTTTCAAATCGAAAAATGGCATGCTCTCTAAATTCAAGATGTTATCCATGACAGCAAACAGCAGCAGAACGATCGATGAGTTGGAAGGTGACACAGCTGTATAGCGGCGTCGCTTGGCGCCCGACGCTCGGGCGGCGCGACCCTCCGTGGCCAGACGTCAGTCGCCTCGCGCGGGCTCGGGCCTAGAGACCAAGGGAAGCGCATTCGGCACGCACCTCTCCGTAGATACGTACGAGTACTTGTACGTACACTGCTGTACAGCAGCAGCAGCAGTCAGTCACAACATGGAACCCAAAATACCAAGACAGGTGGCTCTAGCGCACTCGCCACGTCTCCTCGCCGCCAGACCAGAGGCAGCCAGCCTTGGCTCGCACACTTGGGTCCTACGCGCAGTGCAGCGCACCCAGCGCGTCTCTTCGCGGCGCCAAACCACAAAAACAGCAGTTGGGGCTCGGCGTTTGCTCAAATCTCTACACACACAATAAACCTGATTTTTCCGCATAGGAAGGCTGTTTCGATTTGCCAACGTCACATCTGAAAATGCGATCGGGCCAAAATCTGAAGCTCAAAAATCGAACCGCATAGGAAACGGTCTAAGGCTGCTTGCTTCCTATGCGGTTCGATTTTGAGCGTCAGATCTGTATTTTTTCGATCTCTCGAAAAATGAATGCCCATGATGATGCAGTCCAAATATGCAAATCCGGACGAAAAAAATCGATTTTGATAATCAGATGACCCAAGTCGTCGTATTTTGGGTCATCAGATTTTCAAATCGATAAATGGCATGCTGTCTAAATTCAAGATGTTATCCGCGACAGCAAACAACAGCAGAACGATCGATGAGTCGATGAGTTGGATGGTGACACAGCTGTATGGCGACGTTGCTTCGCGCCCGACGCGCGGTCGGCGCGCGGCGCGTCTCTCCGTGGCCAGACTACAGTCGGCTGTCGCGGGCTCGGGCCTAGAGACCAAGAGAAGCGCACTCGGCGCGCACCTCTCCCTGTGGATACGTACTCGTAGACTACACTGCTGTACAGCAGCAGCAGTCACAATCACATTGTGAAACACTAAATACTAAGACAGGCTGGCTCTAGCGCACTCCCCACGTGTCTTCGCCGCCAGACCAGAGGCAGTCAACCTTGGCTCGGACGCTTGGGTCCTACGCGCAGTGCAGCGCAACAATTAGCGCGCCTCTTCGCGGCGCCAGACCACAACAACAGCCGTTGGTCTCGGTTTTTGCTCGAAAATCTGCACGCACAATAAATTTTATTTTTATTTTTTCGCATAGGAGACTACTTTTGATTTGCCAAGTTCACATCTGAAAAAGCGACCGGGTCAAAATCTGAAGCTCAAAAATCAAACCGCATAGCATAGGGAACAATCTCCATACCCTCTCATGTAATTGTCTGGGCTTTTGACGGGTCAGGTCAAACCTCACGGGTTGGGTCGGGTCGAGTCGGCTGACCCGACCCGACCGCTGAAAGCATCCAGCTGATAGCACCACACGAACACACATGGTAATAACTCAATGACATATAGAAATAACTCACTCTATCTGACCTCACCCCGCTCCACCCCCTCACCCCACCCTACCTCACCTCACCCCACCCCACCCCACCCCAGCTCACCCCACCCCACCCTACCTCTTTTTGGGCTTGTCTGGTGGTGTTTTCGTACCCGGTGCGTTGGCATTAAATCTGCTCCTACCTCGATTCAGGTGCAAGTCTTTAGGTTTTCTCTGTCTCACCGTTTGTGACCATATCATTGATATGTATCTCGGTGGGATGATCAGTTAGGGAAGACACTGGGTGTACTGGTGGCGTTGGGTAGAAATGACGACGCACACAACCAGAGCAGACAAACACAAAAAAATACACGAGTACACTACGATATTAAAGCGAAAGAACAAGAATAGAAGACAAGAACCCACGAACGTAAAATAGCAGGACAACACCACACGCTAGCTACGTTTATGTGTTCATGATTGTGGAGTTATTGGTTGGATATTGACCCTTGGCTTTGCACCCAACCTCACTGCTTATACGAGGTACTACTAGTGTACTGTAGAAATGCACAGCCTGTGTAACCTCCTATATACTCGAAATACGCTCTTGGCCTATTTAACCCCCACATCCCTGCCCCATCTCAACAACTTGGTATTTTGTCCCTTCCTTCAACTCTTCCCCCTCCCCGCATACGACTGCGGCCATGCATGGCATCGAGTACACCCCCCCCCCCCTGCCCACCATGCTCATTCGGCCTGGTTGAATTGAGTACCCCCGGCCTTTTTTGCATTCTGAGTCAATGCTCCAGAGGACACCCTCTCCTCGCCTTCTCTGTTCGCTCCTACACACACCACAAACCACAAATGTGTCACTCTTCCCTCTCCCTTCTCGTTGGGTCGCCTGAGCGTGTACACCCGACGCTGCCAATCTACTGCTGGTTACCCCTCGCACCCTGCCAGAAATGATATACTGGTAGCGCATACTCTCCCGGTATGTCTTATACCAAGCCTTGTCTCCTATCCCAACCAATTCCCTCAGTGCCTTTGTCGCCTGTTCACGAATGATCCCATAACGTTTTCTATTCGTATACAGTATGTACGTTGACAATGGTAAGGGTTCTCTCGGCCCAAGTGTTAAAATGATGACTCGACACCAACTCTACAACAGTAAAAGTATCCTCTCAAAAACCCCAACATCATCCAATCAAACGGTGATCCTGTTGTTTACATCCTGTCGGGTGCTCCTTTCCACTGTATTATATCCCAATCGAGTTTTGCCGTACGTTCGACCCAACTTGTGCGTGAAGTTGCTGCCTGCTCTGAACGGTTCACTGGTCTCCTCTCGACTTTTCGTATTTACAGTAGATTCAACACCGCTAGACAAATCCCAGACTTCCTTCCTACGTTCAATCTTGCACATGAAACGCAACACAGAGTATACCTGGTACAGAAGAACCCGGTACAGCATCCAGCTGATAGCACCACACAAACACACATGGTAAGAACACAGTGACATACCGAAATAACGCAAGAACATGTACCAGTACCATATATCGCAAGAACGCAAGAACATACGGTAATCACACAAGAACATACCCTGAGAAGACCATAACATGCCTGGTATGATACGATAGAAGATCATCAGCATGAGTATGTAGAATACAAATAATGAAGGCTAACACAGCAGAACACAAGAACAAAAGCAGACAAGAACATAGGGTCCGTACAGCCCAAACCCCGCGAGCTTTCCCAGCACTGAGGTGCACGTTTATCATATTCGGGGGGTGTTTGTTCGAGGATCCTCAAATATCGCAAAAACGCTCAACGAAGATACTCGATGCTTTTGATGTTTTGTTTTGTTCTGTTTTTCCCACACAACGTCTTCCGCCCTGCACCACCGATGCACGCGGAAAAGGTGTTTCGTTCTTCGTGATATGTGCAATTTTCAGAAGACGCGGTTTTGTACGGTTTTGGACAGCTCTTCCTAACGGCTTGCTATTGTCATACCGGTAGTAGGTGGAGCAGCAGTCCTTTGTTCTTTAGTGCATACCAGGTATAAGACACTGGGGGGAGATACGATATACGTAGGAAGCCGTAAATGGGACATGATTTGATTCGCTCAACATTGTATCATACGGGTAGCGTACCCACCCGTTTCGAAATACAGCGTGGGAACTGAGTGGTTACTCTTCTTGTCAACTCACTGATGAAAGTTGTTTTCGCTTTCTATATAGGACAACATTACACCAAAAATCGCAAATTATTACGAGTATTTAGTATCATAGCTGTATACAAGGCGCTTCGCTCCGCGGGCGGCCTTCGCCGCCCGCTACGCTCGCTCAGGAAGGAAAAAAGTACATCAAATTACGCGAAGCGAACAGAGGTCCACGATTGAGTTTAGTGTTTTCAAGGATCGTAATTGCAAACCGGCGACTTGATAATGCCAAGAGTCCCGCCGCCATGCTTCAGGAAAAAACAGCTCCGACGTCAGCTTGGATGCCACATATACTCTTCGCGTCGCGGATGTCGTACGTACGTACATACACCCCAGGTAGGGTACTACTGTCTGTACTTATTTTCTTCTTTCGATATGCTCTATGTCTGTACTGTATGTTCGAAGAAAGCGAAAGCACAGCACGGCACAGCAGCAAAAACAATGAAAATGAAACCGAACACTCGGAAAGGAAAAAAAATCCCCGTTCCCTCTCGTGTAATATTTGTTCTGTCTAATTGGAACACCTTACACCCGGTCGAAAAGAAGAAAAAAAACAAATCGCACAGAAGAGCTTCTCTCAGCCTCGTACGCCGCCCGCCCCTCTCGCGACCACC
>JARUPZ010001409.1:0-20909 GCA_031213475.1 Nereocystis luetkeana
TTTAAGAAAAACAAACAAACAAAACTCTGAACAACAGTACAGCAGTTACTACTTAGTAACTGTTGTTGTTGTTGTTGTTCTCACATTAACTCACAATTCAATGCAGTCCGTGGTCGCAGGACAGGCTCCAATAACTCTGGAGTGGAAGAAATACCTCACGTAAAAACAGAGGCAAAAAAAACAAAAAACAGGCATACGCACTCCACCACTGCGGACACCAGGGAAGCAAAAAGGAGACTATTAATAGCAGACAAAAACCTAAAAAAAGAAGATGAAGCTAAGCAAAACAAAAACAAAAACAAAACTAAAACAGACGCAGATAGCAAAACGCGAAAAAAAGGCAAGGCAAAACGGACCATACTAACAAAGACACAAAGAGGTACAAACGGGAATGAAAGAAAAATGAAAACAAAGAAGGGACAAAAAAGCGATAATCACGGGCGGGGGGGAAAGAAAATACCAAAGGCAGGCACTGGAACATACAGACACGCAAAGTTGCCCAGATGGCACCATGCTAGTTACTTGGGTCCCAAAGAAAGGAGTGCATCATGACGATGATGGCCATAACCAGGCTTCAGTCTGTTGGGCAGACCGCCTCCCCTCCCCCCCCCCGCCATTCCCCCTCGTATAATAGTATAACTACAGCAGCAGTAAGCAGTACATAGGTTCAATTTCGGTCTCTCGAGGAAGAAAAACGGCGGTCACCAGACAAAGAAGCACGCACGGTTGTTGCGCGTCACGGCCACGGGCTTTTACAACTAAGTTACTCTTGTCAGGGAATGAAAGGGTCGTTTCGGCACCCACCCCAGTCCCCCACCCCCCCTTACTCCACTTTTACAGTAACTATCATTAATAGTATTAGTAGTATTGGTACCCTTGTATCGGGTATATTACTCACTCTTCGAATGGAAGCGAATCGCTGCCCTGCTCCGTCCCGTCTCGGTGCTCCACGTGTTCGAACCTGTACTGGCTATACCATCGGTCCACGGGATGCCTGCTCAACCGGGGGTGCATCCGACGCCACAGAGAACAGCGCGCAGCACAAAAACAAGCGTGTGGGCCCGTAGCCAAAACTAGAGAGTCCGAGCAAGCAAAGTCGAACTACGGGGGCCGAAAAGTACCAGGCAGTTTTCGCTATCGGAACCAACTCGAGCTGGTGGTGGATACGCAACTACTCTGCTGCGTTAGCTGTGTGCGCTGCCTTTGGAGGAAGGCAGTTAGTTTTATTTGAAGCAAAACACGGAGATAAACGACTTCTTTTTTCTAGGAAAAAAATCGGTTGGGCCGCGCGGATCAACTCCGGCTTAACCCAGGTACCAATATCTGTTCCCAAACACAAGGGCCTTTTATATTGAATATTAGTATCGAAATGGTCCCTATAATTCGGGACACAGTTGTAAGAAATAAGGCATCCCCTGTACTTCTACCTGGTATTACATTGGCGGGCGTGCATATTCGACATTGTTCGCAACTCGCTTCGCTCGTGACAATAATGCAAAGCTCGGATAGATAATGATGTACATACAGTACATTTAATAAATTACCTGTACAGTAGTACTTCCTCATCTATCTGCAGAAATAGTTCCATCTCGGGACACCTCACGATCTACAGATTATATAGAACATCTACTGACTGTAGTGCCTCGCCTGCCCGCCACTATGAGAGGTTGTGCGG
The DNA here is from genome assembly GCA_031213475.1 of Nereocystis luetkeana. NCBI lineage: Eukaryota > Phaeophyceae > Laminariales > Laminariaceae > Nereocystis > Nereocystis luetkeana. The sequence goes on from JARUPZ010001409.1 coordinate 1,676, forward strand.
GATATGTGTAGTACAGATCCAACCCTAGGAAAATATGCTACCGTAGATCATGCATGCACAATGTACATTATACGTACGGTACGCGGCGACAAAATGAGCTAGATCATACAGACCATACAGACCATACAGGTCATACATACGTATCATACGCATGATACATACCATCGCACAGATCATATAGATCAGGAATATGTCTGACCTGAAAGGTCTAGATCATGATGAGGGAATCGATCATCTATCTGTCTGTACGATCTGACCGAGATGTGCACTAATACATACTGAAGGAAGGCTCATAACCTCGAGGGTCATGACCTGAAGGAATAATGCATGTTGAGGCTCTGTCTTCTACGAGAAGAGATGCAGAGGCGGCACCGAAGTGTCTGTGAAGATCACTTGTGATGAAGAAAGAAGATGGTTTGAAATTGGCGCTTAATTGGCCATTATAGAAGGAATCTTGATCTCAGAGATCAAGAGGAGAAGAGGAAAGGAGAAGAAGAGAGGAAAGGAAAGGAAGAAGAGGAAATGGAATTGGAATGATGGGAGATGGAATGATCGAGGTGGGCGCTGCCATCACCTGATCACGAGACAATGCCCATGCTACGGGCAGGTTTATTCTACAGCAGCCCGTCAAGGTTCCGTGAACCGTTCCTAGCAATGTCCCAGCAACGTTCTATGTAGCGTACTCGTAACGTTCTATGGAACGTTACCTGCTACCTATTGTGGTAGACTACCTACCCTGCGTTACGATCAGTATGATAGAGATAAGTTGAATACAGTGCGTCGGCAAGAAAGAACAAACTCAAGTTTCGCCGCATATCGTATTTCTCCGCATCTATCTATCATAAGATGCTCTTAGTAAGCTCGTGTGAAGTGACTGCACATCACAATAGATATGGATGTCAACGTCCATATATGCTGACACGCCCCCGTGATGTCAGTCAGTAGCTTACGCTTACGGTGTCGAAACCAGATACTCAGAAAATCATACTGCAAAATGGTACGAGATATTATTGAGAAAACTGGGACGTGTTGGCCAGTATATACGTGTGTACGTATTTATTTCTCGTATTTAACTCGTATGACTACAGAGTAGTACCTAGTAGTGTAGGCGAAAATCAAGGAATAAAACAAATCGTGGTGTGATTACCAGCGATGTATACCCTAGAAAATAAAGTTTTAACCCGTCTGCTGTGTCCAACGTGCCCCCTGAACGGATGCCTAAAGCAGAAAAGTAGGAAACTGTAGACGTAAACGTACTGGATTGTTTAGTACATTCAGCATGTTTTGAGCGTGTATGTATGATAAAGCTATGCAAACCTAAACCTTCCCCACAAAATAAAAGCAAAAAAGAAAAAACAGTAAGAAATAGCCTGGCGCGTATTGCTGGAGGCTCTTCTGCTTCGTGGCGCAATGCTGCGTCATAGATAGTTGGTGTTGCTGCTCGTGATGATCTTCATGTTCAGGAAGTAGAAGAGAGCAGAACGAAGTCGCTTGGAGAAATGGTTGTGAAGTTATGCTGCTGGTGATAGTCCATATAGCTCCGATGATAATGAAGAGATGGCTCGGCTGGACGTGGTGTCCGGTCCTGTGATGGTACGTTTTGAAAAGCAATAATGGAATTTATTTGCTGCGAAGAAGTCGCCGTCGGAAAGTCTCGATCTCTGATCCCCCCGTACGTCCGTTGATAGACAAAGCGGGCGTTGGTTCGATCATGGGGACGTTGCCTCGTGCGTTGCGTAGACCACGTTGATGCTGCCAGATGTTTGCTCCGGGTAGTGTTCATGTTGTAGTACAGGAAGAAATGTTGTAGGTACTGCTGCTGCTGTAGAAGCCGCAGAAACTGGCTGTCGTAGAAGTAGAAATCCCAGGGGCCAATGCTGCAGGTACGTATGTAGTGATGTTGAACTCGAAGTCGCTGCGAAGAACAGGACGCCGATATGCCACCTAGAGGCCGTAGATATGAAGCGGAAGTGGTCGTACGAGTAGTAGACCTATATCGCGAAGTAGTCGTGGTAGTCACAGCAGTGCACTGTGGTCGAAGAAGCTGATGGAGTAGATGCAGCTGGGCGGTGTACCTCCATCGCTGTGGATGACGTGTAGTCTGCGACGTTGAATCGGCCGTTTAGTTGACCGTAGCTGAAGTGATGGCTAGTGCCATGTTTGCTCCCCAGCTGTTGAACGATGTACGCACTATTGACGTGTGGATTCGTCCGGTGCAGATTACACAAAGAGTGCTTGTGTGCAAAGAAAAGTGATTTCCTCATCTAGTTCATGCGTGCAGAGCAATTTTGAACTCGATGACCTGGCTTTGTGCAGTGTGAGCAGATCACTTCTGCTACTCGTACACGCATGCGTAGACGCCCTTTCGCTATGAGCGAAAACCCGTTACGCAGGAGTATTGTTCGAGTATTATTTCCGAGTCTAAATTCGTGCCCCCCGCTTGGAGCGTGAAAGCCGTTGCTGGAAATGGATGCCCCGTATAGGCGTGAAAGCCCCGTATAGGCAGGAGGTGGTTCTCCCGATACTACGCTGAGTAGCTGATTCGTCAAAGACCTGGCTGCGTGTATTACAGCGCGTGTAGGTCTTGAACAATGCACTTACTTGAAGAAGTGGCTTTACCGTACTTCGCGCTCGATGGCGTGAAAACTGGCTTGAAACTAACTTTGCTTGTGATGGCGTAGAAACAGTCTTGTAAAGTTCTTCGTACTTTACAGCGTGGAAGCAGTGTGAAAACTAGCTTCGCGTGTGATGAGCAGAAATAGTTGTGTGACGTGTTCCACGCTTACACCTCCAAAGCAGCATTGAAAACAAAGTTTTGTGTGTGATGGCACAAAAATGGTCGCGTGACTTATTTTGCGCTTACAGCGTGAAAACAATGTTGTACGTACGAATACGAGTTTCGCGCGAGAAAGCGTGAAACCGGACTCCTTACTCGTACGTGCTGCGCGCGTGAATGCGCACCAGTAGTCCCCTTACCTGCTTCGCGCATGGGAGCGTGAAAGCAGTCCTCCTTGAGGTAACCCTGTAGAACACACTTGACGAAATTCGATGTAGATGTCGCCAGGTCGGTGCTGGTCCAGTGGTTGTTGTTGGGGAACAAAAAAATAGCTTTTCCTCCGCACTTGAAAACCGAAAAAACGTTCTTCGTAGTTCCTGTAGAACTTGACGAACCGATGGAGATGTCGTTCCGTTCCTTGGTGCCGGTCGATGTGTCGACTAGAAGTCGAGGCTCATAACCTGAAGGAAGGCTCATAACCTCGAGGGTCATGACCTGAAGGAATAATGCATGCTGAGGCTCTGTCTTCTACGAGAAGAGATGCAGAGGCGGCACCGAAGTGTCTGTGAAGATCACTTGTGATGAAGAAAGAAGATGGTTTGAAATTGGCGCTTAATTGGCATTATAGAAGGAATCTTGATCTCAGAGATCAAGAGGAGAAGAGGAAAGGAGAAGAAGAGAGGAAAGGAAAGGAAGAAGAGGAAATGGAATTGGAATGGGAGATGGAATGATCGAGGTGGGCGCTGCCATCACCTGATCACGAGACAATGCCCATGCTACGGGCAGGTTTATTCTACAGCAGCCCGTCAAGGTTCCGTGAACCGTTCCTAGCAATGTCCCAGCAACGTTCTATGTAGCGTACTCGTAACGTTCTATGGAACGTTACCTGCTACCTATTGTGGTAGACTACCTACCCTGCGTTACGATCAGTATGATAGAGATAAGTTGAATACAGTGCGTCGGCAAGAAAGAACAAACTCAAGTTTCGCCGCATATCGTATTTTTCCGCATCTATCATAAGATACTCTTAGTAAGCTCGTGTGAAGTGACTGCACATCACAATAGATATGGATGTCAACGTCCATATGCTGACACATACCATGGTATATAGTGTCAGGGTTGTGGGTCCATCTGGGTCCCCAGAGCAGTTCGACATATTTTCATAATTTCATCCACCAGCACCTACGCATCAACATTATATCCTACGTACTCGCCGGTACCAGGTACTAAACTATTATTAACTATTGATGCATTTACCCGTAGAATGTGGTCAGTGCAGGGCAATTCGCTCAGGTTTATTTTCGGCTGTGAGTTCTGGAAATATGCCGCGAATTGAAAACTAGATCGAATTCGCCACGGCGCGAGGAATACAATACAGCGGAGAAAAAGAAGAAGAAAACACGAGACCTCGGTATAGAACTACATACTTAGATCACAACCCCTGAGCGTGCTCGGTTGGTGCATCCCTGGCCTCTCAGAGCTCCCACTTCCAAACCGCCTCCTTTCATTACTTGCCGGACCTCTCCAGCAGTTCTTTGTTTTCTCGGTCCTTTCTTCCTTTGTTCATCTTTCGTTTCGTGTGCGTGCGTGTTCTCCGAGCACGGCATCGCGGAAGGACCCGGCACCGTCGCGGGTGTCAGCGGGTGCTGGCCGGTAGAGGGGGGGTTGCAAGGAGCGCGGTCGCTGCTGTCGTGCCTAGGCGTCGCGTGTGCCTCGAGACACGAGGGATGCATGAACGGGCTTTGTCCGCCCCTCCATTCATGACTTTTGATAGAGTATGTACGACTTATAAGGGTCGTTCGGAACGGCAACATAATATTCAAGCGGTGCCTATTTTTGCGACCACGCTAAATTTGAAAGAGGGAGGTGTGCAGTTTGAACACCAACGTTATCGAGCTGGCGAACGACGGCCACGGTGAGCACCGGGCTTCACGCGAGGCGGGCGACGGGGCTGATTGTGGCAGAGAGTGATAAAAGCTTTACCCGGACCGAATCGGTAGCGAGGTGGTCGCGAGAGGGGCGGACGGCGTACGAGGCTGAGAGAGAAGCTCTTCTGTGCGATTTTTTCTTTTCTTCTTTTCGACCGGCTGTAAGGTGTTCCAATCAGGCAGAAAAGTATTACACGAGGGGGGACGGGGATTTTTTTTCTTTCCGAGTTTTCGGTTTCATTTTCATTGGTTTTGCTGCTGCGCCGTGCTGTGCTTTCGCTTTCTTCGTACATACGGTACAGACATAGAGCATATCGAAAAAAGAAAATAAGTACAGACAGTAGTAGTACCCTACCTGGGGTATGTACGTACGTACGACATCCGCGACGCGAAGCGTATTATGTGGCGTCCGAACTGACGTCGGAGCTGTTTTTTCCTGAAGCATGGCGGCGGGACTCTTGGCATTATCAAGTCGCCGGTTTGCAATTACGATCCTTGAAAAAACTAAACTCAATCGTGGGCCTCTGTTCGCTTCGCATAATTTGATGTACTTTTTTCCTTCCTGAGCGAGCGTAGCGGGCGGCGTAGGCCGCCCGCGGAGCGAAGCGCCTTGCATATACTTATCAAGTAAGTTACGAATGGCCACCCAAAACGCATGTAGAAAACGGCCACTGAGGCGTTCTACGTGGAGGTGTACAATATTTTTTCTGAGGCTCCTCACTTGAGGAGCTCCATACTAATAGTAAGTCACCCGAAAACTGACTTCAGCAAACATCAAATTGCGTTTCGATGAATAATCCCATGGCCCGAGTATACAATTACGTAATTTTTGCAAACAAGATTAGCATCTGACGATTTTGGGTTAAGGAATCCCGTCCTTTCAGAAAATATTTTAGCGGAAATGTGATACCTCTATCATCGTAGAACGCATCCACTATGCACAAAACCATGACTACCTGCCGAAATTTCGTTTTTTTTTGTCAAACACCGAATGAACTTTGACCTGTTGAATTGCACGATGCGAAGCGTTGCCCGCCTTGTTTTTAAAAATCGAGAGGGTGGATTCTGCAAGAAACAACATCCCCCGTAACGTCCCGGACTCGGTTTTTTGCCTGTTTCTTCGTCATTTTTTTACAATTGAGTGTTTGCGATTTTTTTTTTTTACTTTTACTTCAAAAATTCTCCCGAGGTAACTTTTTGAGGTAAATTTCTGAAAAAAACGCGAAAAAGTACTTCAGCGAAGTCAGGATTTCATCAAAAGTTACGGTAACTTTTGGCTCTCTGTCTCATTGGCCTACACGCACCGAGCATCATCCCGACGCAAAACGCATCATCTCAAATCTCGAAGGATCAAAACACCGAGCATCTTCCATGCCACCATGCTGCTTGCTGTACGCATCACGACAACCGCTGGGAGCACAGAGGCTCGAGAGGTGTAGCTTGAGTACCGCGCGCACGAGCGGCGTTGGATTGTGCCAGCGGGCCGCCGCCGCTGCTACGTAGGGTACTCGCTTTCGCCTACTTGGTGACGACGTGGAGGATGCTTCGTTCCAAAAAAGGACTCGCATCACACTCGTACTCGTACTCGTGCTCGCACAGAGCGCGACAGCTCGTGTATCATTTCGATTCCACCACACTGCAGCAGCAGCAGCAGCAGCAGCAGCGGCGGCGGCAGCAGCAGTGGCCGCGACAGTGGCGGCGGAGCGGAGCCCGCCGGCGCTGTGGCGTGCGTAGGCTGAGCGCAGCAGCAGCAGCAGCAGCAGCAGCAGCAGCAGCAGGCAAACCAAAAAAGGGAAGCTGGCTGGTGCTGGTGCTGGTGCTTGCTGGTGCTGGTGATGACGCTGTTTATTTTTGTTGCTCAAGCTGCCTCTAGCTGCGGCTAGCGCTTGCTAGCTGCCGCTTGCTGTGCTGCTGCTTGCAGTCGTGGGCTGGCAGTGGTGGCACCGCTGTCAACTCTGCCGCCGAAACGTTGCTGGGCCGCTGTTGCTACTCCCAAGCTGTTTTTTAGTTTTTCGTTCTTTTTTTTTGGCGCGTGCGCGTTTGCCTCACCTCGCCCCTTCCCTTCTTATTTTCGGAGGCGTCGCCTGCAGGATTTGATTTACCTCACTCGCAAGCACACCGAAATCAGGAAGGGAAGGAAATTCACTTTTTTTAGCGCAAGTAAAGTGTTTTTTTTTTTTACCTCTATCGCAGACACTCTAATCAGGAGACATTGGCCTCGTGAATCTCAGGGGGGCTCTCGAATTCCGCCATAAAACAAGGCTTAATACAATAACATAACACCACCTATAATAGGAAGTAAATACAATTTTCCGGTATGTTGGTCCTTAAGGGTGAAAAAAAACATCCAGACAGGAAAAAAAACTCTACCATCACGTTCGGCTAAGAGATGCTCGTCCCCGGAGTGTTTTTTGTCTGTCGGGACTGAGTTCCCAACCTCGAGAAAACATGCACCTTGGTCCTGGGGGAAATTGAACATGTTCGCGTGCAGGGACTACGTAGAAACGTTAGTTACATTTCCGCACCAAACAAGGGAATCATGTACCAAGCAACATATGTATGTATGCATGTATGTAAGTATGTAAGTATGTATGTATGTATGTATGTATGTATGTATGTATGTATGTATGTATGTATGTATGTATGTATGTATGTATGTATGTATGTATGTATGTATGTATGTATGTATGTATGTATGTATGTATGTATGTATGTATGTATGTATGTATGTATGTATGTATGTATGTATGTATGTATGTATGTATGTATGTATGTATGTATGTATGTATGTATGTATGTATGTATGTATGTATGTATGTATGTATGTATGTATGTATGTATGTATGTATGTATGTATGTATGTATGTATGTATGTATGTATGTATGTATGTATGTATGTATGTATGTATGTATGTATGTATGTATGTATGTATGTATGTATGTATGTATGTATGTATGTATGTATGTATGTATGTATGTATGTATGTATGTATGTATGTATGTATGTATGTATGTATGTATGTATGTATGTATGTATGTATGTATGTATGTATGTATGTATGTATGTATGTATGTATGTATGTATGTATGTATGTATGTATGTATGTATGTATGTATGTATGTATGTATGTATGTATGTATGTATGTATGTATGTATGTATGTATGTATGTATGTATGTATGTATGTATGTATGTATGTATGTATGTATGTATGTATATATGTATGTATGTATATATGTATGTATGTATGTATGTATGTATGTATGTATGTATGTATGTATGTATGTACGCCTCGCATTGGGAACGGTTGCTCGAGGAAAATCAATTTTGTACCATTCGGGCATCTCCTCGCGGCAATCCTCCGCTCCCCCGCACCCCGCGCATGAGTGCATGTTTTACGCTGGCGTTTTGACGGCAGTCACCAGAGAGCTCGTGCTAGGGTAGCGGTTGCTGTTATGGATGATTGACAAGCCCCCTCAACGTCACCTACGACGTGAGCCAAGACACATTTTACATAGCCCAGGAGCATGGATAGATAGCGCCCATCATATACCTGAAGGTGGCACCGAAGACTGCCCCCGGCAGGTCAAGGTGCCTGGCCGGGAAAGCATCCCACTCGTTGGCGGTGATGCGGTAACTCTGTCGAAGGAAGGCAACAAAGACAGGGCAAATACGCAGAGGGTGACACACGCCACAAACACGCCGACGACGAACGGGGGGCGGAGGAATCTTCGTAGAGTCCGTGCAACAGTTCGTAGAGTCAGTACCCACCAAGTCGCTGCTCAAGTAATCTACCAGGTACTAGTAGCTTATCACAGAAGCAGAACAGTGCAGTATGTTTTCATACGACAAACATGTAGCAAGACAGAGCGGCACGAGCAGCTGCAACAGAACCAGAGGCAACTAGCGGGAAAAGGGGGGGGGGGGGGGTTACTTTGGACTCACATGCGTCTTCATCTGTTCGAGGAGATAGCCCTCGTTAGACCAAGGAGGCGTCGCCATGGCACCCCTGTTGTCTGGCATGCAGTGGTACCGCGGCACTTCGGCCTCTTGCATGTTCCTGCTCATACAAAATGTACGCGTCATACAAGCCAAACACGTCAGGCACACCAGGAAAGACGACACCCGAGCTCCAACAAACGGCACCCCAGACTCAGCCATGTCTTGTGACTACAAATCATGCACGGCATTCAGACATAAAAGAATACCTCCAAGTACAAGGACGCGGCATCTCTAACTAGCCCATGCTTCATATCATACAAACCCTACACGTCACAGGCGTCAAACCCACACGTCCAAGTACGATTAAGCGGCACCCCGGACCGACCAATGTTTTGCTTATACAACTCATACCCGTCACTCAAGCAATGAGCAATACAAAAGCAGACGTCCAGGCACGAACAAGCGGCACCCCAGACGTCCAAGCATTCTCCTCATACAGACTATACGCATCACGCATGTCATGCAGCCACATGCCCAAGCACGAAGACCGGGCACCCCGGACTGAGTCATGTTTTACTAATACAAACCGTACATGCCATACAAGACATACAACCACAGCCGCAGACGTCCAAGCATGAACACGCGGCACGTGCAAACCATACACGCAGTGCATGCCATGACAGCAGACGTCCGAGCACCAGATAAATGCCACCCGCCCCTCTTTACAGCTCAGCGTGATTGGCATGAACGTTTAACGCCAGAAAAGCCATATTAATATGTAACACCAGGTATCTCCTACGCCCTAACAGACTATCCTATTTCCTGTCGAAACGTCGCGTGCTGAAGAATAGCCGACACAAAAACGCTATGATGCGTACTCGTACAACTCTTTAACTACACCGATGGTCCGCAGCATATTAGACGTGGAAGAAATCGTGCGAGCACCCTCTACCCCCCCCCCCCCGAAAGACGTTCTTCTCGCTGATGGCGAGCTGGTGGTTGTGGCACGTGTTGCCCGTGGAAATAGGAGGTATGAAAATTCGTGAAAAATAAATCATATGAGACAGCGGGCAACTGCCCATGTTTAGTTTGGGCGAATACACGACGAAAACATATCGATGTACAACCAACAGTGATTCCCCGCGGTGGAGACAGCGGGGGGGGGGCAGGTCCGCTGTGGAGACAGCGGGCACAACTGCCCGAGGGTGGAGTTGTCCCCCGCATGCTTGACCTGGGCCGGAATGCATGATGAAAACATATTATTGCACGACCGCCAAGGAGTTGCCCGCTGTGGAGACAATGGGGGGCGGGCTCGCTGTGGAGACGGCGGGCACAACCACTCGAGGGGGAGTACACGATGAAAACACATCGATGTACGACCGCCGATGAGCTGCCTGCTGTGGAGACAGTGGGGGACGGGCTCGCTGCGAAGATTGCTGGCAGTACTGCTCGAGAGGGAGCTGCCCCCCTCCGGCTCGACCCGGGTCGGAAGGCCCGATAAGAAAAAAAAAAGGAAAAAGTGTCGATGTATTCATACGACCACCAGCGCAGATGTAAAAATGATGCGCTGGCTGGGTCCTACCTTACCTTTTATTATTGCTTCAATGGACCGATTGCGTCCTTATTTGTAGGCAGCCCCATGGACCGGAACGAATCGGGTGGCCGCTTGGCTCGGCCAATGTTACCAACCCTACACGTGGATCAACACGGTATAATTTGGAGTACATGCGATCTCAAACCGTGGGGAGACTGTACGGCACCCGATAAGTATTCACGTGTAGTGCCTTTGCTACCCGCGTCGTACCTTTGTCGTAAAAACACACGAGGGAAGCATCGGAGATAGACCCGGGCAGGAATACAACGATGGCCGGGTGTGGGCTATCTTTGGTTTCTACTATCATCAATATATAGATATATATATTGCTCGCAGGACGAGTGCGTCCTCAGCGATGACAGATTCGTGTGCTGTGGGTTGGGGGGAGCGCGTTGCAACCTATGTTGTCAACCCTATATAGGGGCAACACGGTATACACGGGGGTCCCACGCGGCAAGAATTAATTGTTAGGAGACCGCGGAACCCGACGGGCAGTTTGGTGTATCTTGGTTTATACCCCTCCTTTCTGAATACATCGAAACACACGAGGAGAGTAGTGATATGCAGTTCCGGCATCGGAGACAGCCCTACATATGTGTTATGGATCGTGATTTTTGCTATGCTTCTCATGTTGTCAACCCACTACAGGGAGCGACCCATTGCGGTTGGGGTTTTGGGCGGCTTCAACCGACTGGAGATCTCACGGCAGAACTACATAAACTTCGGCGATACCATAGACTTTTCCATGCGCACCGATTTGAGAGGCGACCTTCCTGCTGCCGTAGCCCGTCCCTGTTTCCCGATTCCGTGTTGGGCATGGAGGGTTTCCCTCGCCTCGGGACACGCAACCCTCGCCATTTGGCGTTCGTTCGTGCGTCCCGTCTGATGAGCGCATTTGGGACAGGGCGTTAACAAGTGCAGCGGTAATCCTCTCAATCGCGAGTTGTACGCTTGCCGAGGGGGCACGACGAAGCCACGTCTCGCCTCACCTCTCAACTTTTCGTTGCATAAGTTTGTTATCTTGTCTCCGCATATACATTGCCCAGTTGAGGGCACGCCCGCGGTGGGAATGCAGGAGGCAGAGGTGGGGACACCCACCCTTACCATTGCCCACCGTCACACATGCGGCATTCACCCCCCCAACGAACACGAGGGAGACATAAACACACAGTCTCCGCACTGACGACAGCCGTGTGTCCTGCGAACGTGGGCGGCCGATTTGCGGCCCAAGAACTGTCAACCTCTTACATGGTACAACGAACCATGATTTCGGGCTTCGACTATATACGGTTACCCATTTTATATTTATTTACTTTGTCCTTCGTTTCTGGCTTATTTTTTTGTGAAACACGAGGAAAGTACAGATGAACGGTTCCGGCAACGAAATCAGATCGGTGTGCCGATAAAGTGGCTACCGCTAAGGCTGTTCACGTTGACATCCTGTTGTTCGTGACATTCCGACAGCCCTTGGCCGCTGCTAATTTCGGGGGGGGGCGTGATGCACCTAATGTTATGCTTACTCTTCCGATGGGGGAAGGTATTCATATACTGGTGCCGGTAATTTGGTATGGTGCTAATAAGTTGGTTCCCCCTTACAGGACGGCCCACGTGGATACAGATTGGTATACCTGGCGAATATTTGTGTCGATGACAGACGGCACCGTTGTGCAGACAAATATCGGGTCGTCGCATCACACAGCACGCACACTGGGCAAAGCTCGAGCCGATATGGGGGGCAGAGGTTGGTAGATTGACCCCTGCGACTCCACACCGTTGTAAATTCATCGGTAACCCCCCCCCCCGCCCCCCCCACTTGTCCCCGTCGCCGCCTGCACCTTCCGAGCGCGTGTCTCTGGCATCGTTGGCAGCGCTTATACACAAGGTACAAGCTGGCCGGCCACTGTTTCGCGTGGAGGGAGCACGCGGCTGCCGGTTCGGACGCAACGGTTTCCTGCAGCAGCTATTTCCGCGCTCGGATAGGGTTTGCTTGGCACGGGCCCACGTGACGGTCAGAATGCCACGATGCGTTGGACCACCGGCGTTATTCGGAGCAGCGCCTGGCGGAGGCGAGGGCGGATCTTTGTACCGACATCTTGGCCTTCAGTACGTTGGGGATTCAGTTGCGAGCTCGACTAGGCGTACGTACGAGTCTGGCCGCCGATCTTGGAATACGTTTCGCAGGTTGATGGGTTGTTAGGAATTCTCGGCGTCGAGTGATTCGACGTGTTTTAAGGCCTGGGCGTTGATCGAGTTTGTATCGTGGTGTTGTGCGTCGGAAGGTAACCTGGCGAATACGATTTCCGGGAAATTCGCGGAGGTGCAGTATTTCCATCGACTGAGGGTAGGAGTCGGGCTGCCGGCCACGCCGCTTCCGCTTACCGGTGTCTTTCGGTATGCTTCTCGCGGGGGAAACCCTCATTCCCACGTGGGGCCCGGAGGGGAAAGTGTCGTGGCTGTGTCAGTGTCTGAGTTACTTCCTGATGATGCGATCGGACGGAGTGTTCGCCGCTGATTCGGGGGCGGCGCACCCTGCACCCTGTGTACTACCTGACGCGGGGTGACGAGGCGTTTTCCCGCTAAGGGCACACAGTTAGGGAACATGCGAGGGCAACAGCCGGACAAGATAGAGGTGCGGTTAAACGGGCATAAGGGGTATCAGGAACAGGTTGGCAGTGTGCGCGTGCGGACTCGAAGTGAGGTTCGTGGGCCAAGGTCGTCCTTTAGGGCAGACGGCGGGACCGTTACCCTTATGTTGGAGATGATGTCAGGTGTTCCTGGTTTTCCCGACCATGCCCCCCATTCCTCGTAGTGGTGTGGCAAGGCCGTAAGAGTGGTCAGGTAGGGCCGTGCCCTTCGAGCAATCAAGAAGGTGGTGGCGGAGTCAGGTCGTAATCCCGATGAGTTCGCCCTGCACTCGTTGCTTGTAAGAGCCGCGACCACGCTCGCGGCGGGGGAAGACGTAGCAGAAGAATTTATCCAGAGAGAGGGGAGGTGGAGGTCCGACACGTACAAGGCGTAAACGCGTAAAAAGCATAGAAGATCCCACGAGGGTGTCACGTAAGCTGGCGAGGGCAAAGGTGGCAAGGGAGAGACAGCCGGGGGAAGGAACAGCGTGGGGTAGGAAATAACTAAGAGTACGGTAAACAGTAGTCTCACATCACCTCGGTGTTGGAGGAGTCGAATGGTACCGTACCATTCGGAGGCTTGGTCATCCGAGACAACTGTAGGCCGTACTAGTTGGGAACCCGGCCGGTATCATAGTAGGGAGAGAGGCGTAAAATAGAGTGGTCGAGATACTCAGGGTATTGCAGGAAGCTGCGATAGAGGTATCTGGCCGAGGGGAGGAACCTCTCTCTCCCACCACTCAGGAAACGATAATGATAATGCAATTCGAAAGATATACAATAAATCATATTTTTTTTAACCCCCCTCCCCCCCGCCCTCACCTCCCAGCCATCTCGCAGAAACCAGTCCCCCCAGCCTTCCGTAGGTGCTGGTAGTAGATGAAACCATGGCCCTCCTTGAAAGCGTCCTCGTTCTCGTGATTTCGAGCGTCCGGGAGAGAAAATCGAGCCGCTTCGTTCTGGGGGCACTGAAATCTATCCGGAGAGGACACCGAGACCTGTGCATCAATGGACCAAACGGACCATATAGCGGCCGGTGGAGTGGGGGGGGTGTATGTTAGATTACTCCTATGCAGTAGTATAGTAGATCTTGTAAAAAAACTCTGCAGCAGTACCTGCCTGATATAGCAAGCAGTATATTGCAATAAGTGGGATGGCTGGTGTCAAGGAATGCATGTATTATGTACGAGATAGAGTATCGCATTGTAGCGATGCTCTGCACCAGCGATATGACATATACTCGTACGTCATACGTATATGCAGTGTGCGTATCTTGTTGCAAGACGAGACCTGTGGGTTACGGTTCGATGAATCAATAATATCGAAGTTACGGTCCGATTGTCAATTAACTAGTTGCGAGGCTACGTCGTTTGCATTGATAGCTGATGGTATAGCGCAAGTTGCAGCGATATATGTTGAGAGTCCCGTGGGACAATATTGAGCGCGTAACCCCCCTGCGATGCCACTCTCCTTCACCCCCCTTCATCTTAACTCTTACCAGTTCACCATGATAAAACATCAACAAGTCCCGAGAGCGACCATTAACAACTGAGATACCATCGTCTTACACATCTTCATCACCAGTGCAGCCAGGGCTGTCTAACCGCAGCTTCTCGCGCTAGCCTCTAAAGACCGTCATCGGCCAGGCGTGTGAGACCAGTCCTAGTCGTAAGACGTGAGGGCAGTCATCATCAGACGGCCTGAACGTTAAGAGTGTATTGCTTTGTCTTTACCAATCCGACGGAGGATTTCATATTTTCTTGGCGTAATCGTGTCATGGAAGGCCGTAGTCGTATGATCTTACGCCCCTTGCATCCCTCTATTGCCGGGACAGAGCACGTCGGGTTGTCGCCGACCAGCCGGACATTACTTGCACCAAGCGTCAAGCGCCGTGAGGTGTTTCGGCGAGTCGCATGAAGGGTGAGCTGCATCCTACTAAGAACCGCTTGTGAGGCGGACTTGCACATGGATGACAGCTCCAATGAGTTAATTTATTTTCCGCTGTGGCCACTTTCAGAGACAGCAATGAGAGTACTTTGTGACTAACTTCCTTGTGGGTGCCTTACCCTAAACGCTACATGATGCGGCCATTCCCCTTATGCGGAGTAAAGTTTCTCCACCCCACTCACATGATCGCCAACTCGATCGCCAGCTGTGACCGACCTCCGAAAAAAAGCAAAAAAAAAATGGTACCCTGGTTGTCAGTGAGCGGCACGTTTTACAGTGTCGTCGCCAACCGACGCCAGCCCTACCTATACCTGGTATTATATATATATAATATATATATTTATTGGGGGGGGGGTGCACTCGATAGGAGAGATGCACTCGATCTCATGCATGGCCGTAGTCGTATGACCATAGACCCTCGCATCCCTACAACGCCGGGACGGAGCATGTCGGGTTTTCACCGACCAGGCAGACATTGCTTGCACCAAGCGCGAAGCGCGTGAGGTGTCCGGCGAGTCGCATGAAGGGTGAGCTGCATCCTACTAAGAACCGCTTATGAGGCGGACTTGCATATGGATGACAGCTTCAATGAGATAATACAATTGAGGGGGGGGGGGGTAACGAACGTCTCACTGTTTTTCGGCGTTGCAAGAGACCCAGACGCTTTTCTGAAAGGCGCAGTGGAGCGGTTGTCGTTATGGGTGGTGGTGGCGATCGAGTGGGGTGAATGGGGGGAGTGGTTGGTGGTTAGGTGGTGTTGTTCTTGATACTCCACCACAGGTTTTACGGAGTCCGTGCAACATCAGTCTGGCCCCACACCACCGAAATTGTGCATGGACCAATCCTCGCCAAAACACACCACACTACACACACTACATACACCCTGACCTGCCCCCTCTCTTACCTTAAAGGGGTCCTGCTCCTCCAGTAGCCTCGCCAGCTCGCTCGGGTTCTTCATACCAACCATAAACAAGTTCTCCAGCAGTTTCCAGCCGGTGACATCTTCAGGCATTTTCGGCGACCCCGAGTGTCTTCTTCGGATATCGACCTGGCCAGGCTGCTCCGTCGAGGCATGGAAACCGTTTCATCAGCGGGCGGTGCTTGTTGGGTACTCTTGAGTACCATGCTCCGGATCTGTAAAGCTCCTTCGGCGGATTAGTGAAGATTACACAAAGTTTGAGCTCACCACGCTCTCCACGTGTTACGAAACGAAGTAGTGCACCCATTTAGCCCGTCACCCCGGTTGGAGCAGCAGGACCACGGGCTACTGCTACGAATGCACAGGCGTGTGTAAGCATGTACCGACCCGGCCTGACCCCTCGCGGTGGAGACACCCATCCGGTAAAACTACAGCAGTGTATATCTGCCCACGAGGGCTAGAAGTTGGCTGGAATTCCATGATAGAATATGAGTCCCCTCGGCGCTACCCCCGCGACAGCGATCGAAACAATGGTTGATAACCTTGGTGTCACCAGCCGTCCATTAATAGGAGTCGCGTCAGCACCGGGCGGTACGGGTAGGAAGGAGCATGCCGTGCCCGTGCCGTACGACTCCTTGCACTCAGCCAGTGTAAACTCGGACACCATGTCGCAGAATATCACCCCCCACTCACGCAGTGGCCACAATGGTTGCTGTAATCCCATAGTCACTACTTATTTACCCCAACCTACCCACCGTCCGTAGGGACTCGTACCACTTTTGTTATCGAACGCTTTTATCTTCACACACCCGCGGGGATGACTACCGTTTCCATGTCAGTGTCCCCCGGAAAAAGAGAACAACAGGTTACCCTATGTTCTGCTGCAATTCGACGACAGTTGATCGGCGACCAGCATCCCCACTCCGCGACACAGCACATCACCTCCTCCTCCAACAATCAAAACTACCCGACGACATCCGGCCCCTGACCGAGACACCGCCAAGAGAGTATGCCGGACAATGACTCCTCTTCGAACCCTCAGTTTGGCGAGACGACTACGTACGAATCGGACGAGTCCTACCTTGAATGGTACCTGGTAAACAAATGCGTGCGTGACTATTTCTACTTTTTTGCGGTGCATGCGTCAAATTTGAAAAAACAAGCCTCCCCTGTTTACAAAAAGGCACGAGCGGCCACATCTCCATCCTTCTCGCAGACTACTCTCGTCACGCTGTCCGCGGAACGTCAAGGCGAAGTTCATGACGATTTTTTCCAAACTAAGACGACGTTCTCCACGACGTTCTTCACGGCGTTTTGTATAAAAAAGGGGGCAACCCTGTAACATACGTGTAAGAATTGTTGTAATACCTGGTACTACACTGAACAGGTATGTACTTCAATGCGTATTGTACCGTACCTGAATCACCACGAGGCGAGCGGCCAGCGCTACCGCTTCGTTGGGGTCGATCGTTTTCGTGCCATCGAAGGTTTTCCTCAGCAGGGATATAACCTGTCATGTGGTGCAATGCGCCGTTCGTTGTGGATCGATTAAATTGTTGGCAGGGCTGAGTGCCGTACGATGCAAGGCTACGCAACGAGTGCGGGCCTCCTGCCAAGGGTGGTACCGGTGGTACTGGTGTGCCATCGGTGTACCATTGCCTCGTTTTCAGCCATGAAAATATTGTTGTCGAGGCAAG
Source organism: Nereocystis luetkeana (assembly GCA_031213475.1). Classification (NCBI taxonomy): domain Eukaryota; class Phaeophyceae; order Laminariales; family Laminariaceae; genus Nereocystis; species Nereocystis luetkeana. The sequence continues at coordinate 19,103 of JARUPZ010001409.1, forward strand.
TTGTCGTTGGGAGAAGCTACTACTACTGTACGAGCTACGCGCATACGCGCATGTATACGGGCATATACGGCCCATTCAAGGGGTCGAAGAGATTACTCGACCTCCTTGATCACTCTCAATTAATGTACGTTTACTTTCCCCTCTTCGCTCGGCACATGCAACGTTTCGTACTACTACTGCAGCTGTAGTATGTACTTCGAATACGAGTACTGCGCGGCCGCCGCTGTACGAATCAGACTAAACGTTATTACGGGTTACTGCCGTGATGTCCAATCGTTGGTGAACGTGTCTCTATAGGGCGCCTTTAGCAGACATCACAAGCGAAGGGTTTCTCACGTCTTCTTCCGTGGCTGTCTTCGGCATGGAAACGCTGACCATGTCCCCATTTTCAAGCATCCCGACCATCTTCAAGTTTTCTTCCTCCTCTTCTGTTTCCGTCGCCGCTGGGTGATCTTGGGAGCGCAAACTTGACAAGTCACAAGCAGTAGTATCTCTTGACCCCGGGCAGATGGTGTGCGGTATAGAGCCTCCCACTATCGCGATGCCTGTTGCGGAGATGCAATGGCACGCTAGCACCAGCAGAATGACAGCTGTGGCCATGATATCGCACTTCATCTTGTATGTTTCCCGTGTTTTCGTGGCACCGCTCGGCCGCTCGATCACTCCGGTTCTTATTTATCGCTACCAGGTACCTGGCACCGGTATATATTACCGAGTGCTCTGTCACCGGCGACACGCACTGGCGGCTGCTACTCGTACTGCGCTTCTTCTTGTTGTTGTCGTATCGTGATGCGTGCGATGTGATGCGATGCTCTGCTGTTCGATACCCGTATACGTTCTTGTGCTGAAAATTGTGTCGATTGCGCCGCTCCTCCGACCGTCCAAGATAGCGGGGTCGTGCCTACAGCCAGCGCCTCTCCGTGTGAGCTCTCTCTGTCTCTTGGTGAAGGCTGCGACGAGATAAGAGCCGACACTTTATCCGATCCGACCCTCTGTGCGTCTTTTCTTTTGGTCGTCCAGTCTCCGACTTGCCTACTCAGCTCAGGTGTCTCATACAAGCGGTACCGGTACCATTCTCGTTCAAAACGAAAAAAGCGGTCCAAGGATCCAAGAACGCCGATTTTTATAAAAAACGGGCACCCGGGGATCTATATTTTTTTCAATTACCGACCGTTCGACGACGGTTTTTTCACGATCCTTTCAGCGATATCAACAAGATTTTCGATTCTCGGCAAACACCCCCGCACGAACGACATTCCACACCGAGTCCGCTTGCTGTAGATAAAGCCTCGCACGTCATCGTCCCCGAGTAGTCTTGCCTACAGCCTCGAGGATATCCACACGGACCAGCCCGTCGGAGCCTTGTTGAGCGCTATTAATAGTCGCCGAACTGGTCGCTGATCAAGTTCCATCGACCAGAAAGCGATTCGAGCGCTGCTGCGTATTTTTACTACTTACTGCACGTATCTAGCAGCATGCCTCTAGCCTGGACAGCGGGTAGACAAGAGCTGGAACAGAAGAAGCTCGCAAGCACCTCTGGATGGAAGTTTCACGCTGCAGCGAAAGAGGAAGAGGTGAGCATTTATGAGGCTCGTACAACAGCAGCAGCAGCCTATACGCGGGTACGTCCGATTCGTGTTTCTGACTTTCGCGTTTTCTTTTGACCACAGCACAAGAAGCAGGGGTGCTGGACACAAAGATAAATTTACCTTCGAGTATCGCCTTCCCAAGGCCAAAATAAAAAATAAACGAGTGAGGTGGGATGTCTAGACCTCCCTTCTTGTGCTGTCATAGCCCATCATAGGTC